>CAXKVI010000003.1:117916885-117959385 GCA_964058755.1 Campiglossa producta
GATCTTGTCAAACCGCTTTGTATTGTTGCTTTTAGAAATTTCAGCATCACCCTTTTACTGGTCATCGAACCAAGGAGATTAGGAATTTTCTAAAAAGTGCCTGCAGGCACTCTAAGCCGGGTTTGGTGTAATGATTACACACTGCGGTTTTTAGAAAATTCCTAATCTCCTTGGTTCGATGACCAGTAAAAGGGTGATGCTGAAATTTCTAAAAGCAACAATACAAAGCGGTTTGACAAGATCCTTCAACAAGATCGAAATTGCAATCATCGTAGTTGGTATTGTATGTAGCATTTTTCAACTTGTTTTCGCCAAAAAACTCAGAAGAATAATTTGATAAAAATTATTCGACAGGTCAAAAGTCCACAAATATTTTATTTTATTTTATATTATTTTAATTTATTTTATTATATTTTATTTTATTTTATTTTATTTTATTTTATTTTATTTTATTTTAATTTATTTTATTTTAATTTATGTTATTTTATTTTATTTTATTTTTTATTATTTTATTTTATTTTAATTTATTTTATTTTATTTTATTTTATTTTATTTTATTTTATTTTATTTTATTTTATTTTATTTTATTTGATTTTAATTTATTATATTATATTTTTAAAAATTTAATTAAATTTTTTTATTTTATAATTCAAATTTAATTTTATTATTAATTTTATTATATTTTATTTATTTATTTTCATTTTATTTTATTTTATTTGATTTTATTTTATTATATTTTATTTTATTTTGTTTTATTTTTCTAATTTTTTTTTACTTAAATTTATTTTATTAAATTTCATTTAATTTAATTTTTTTAATTTATTTTATTTTATTTTATTTTATTTTATTTTATTTTATTTTATTTTATTTTATTTTATTTTATTTTATTTTATTTTATTTTATTTTATTTTATTTTATTTTATTTTATTTTATTTTATTTTATTTTATTTTATTTTATTTTATTTTATTTTATTTTATTTTATTTTATTTTATTTTATTTTATTTTATTTTATTTTATTTTATTTTATTTTATTTTATTTTATTTTATTTTATTTTATTTTATTTTATTTTATTTTATTTTATTTTATTTTAATTTATTTTATTTTATTTTATTTTATTTTATTTTATTTTATTTTATTTTATTTTATTTTATTTTATTTTATTTTACTTTATCTTATCTTATTTTATTTTATTTTATTTTATTTTATTTTATTTTATTTTATTTTATTTTATTTTATTTTTTTATTTTATTTTATTTTATTTTATTTTATTTTATTTTATTTTATTTTATTTTATTTTATTTTATTTTATTTTATTTTATTTTATTTTATTTTATTTTATTTTATTTTACTTTATTTTATTTTATTTTATTTTATTTTATTTTATTTTATTTTATTTTATTTTATTTTATTTTATTTTATTTTATTTTATTTTATTTTATTTTATTTTATTTTATTTTATTTTATTTTATTTTATTTTATTTTATTTTATTTTATTTTATTTTATTTTATTTTATTTTATTTTATTTTATTTTATTTTATTTTATTTTATTTTATTTTATTTTATTTTATTTTATTTTATTTTATTTTATTTTATTTTATTTTATTTTATTTTATTTTATTTTATTTTATTTTATTTTATTTTATTTTATTTTATTTTATTTTATTTTATTTTATTTTATTTTATTTTATTATATTATATTTTTAAAAATTTAATTAAATTTTTTTATTTTATAATTCAAATACCTCTACCAAAATCACCGGGCCCCCTAATAAACCCACATAAGTACGCACCTTCATACAGCCAATCTGGTATGCCATTATAGACGATGCCGGGCACTGCATCATGTGTTATACGGTATATATGATTGGTTGAACGTGGCCCCATGCAATAATAGATGTCATAGTTGTAGACCAACACCAACGCATTACCCAACGAAGGTGAGTGTTGTGTTGTTGGAGTAATGTCATTGCTAGGCCACGCTTGGGTAGACACAAAACGAGCATAGTGTAGATATGGCCACTCATCGGTATGTGCATCGATTTTCAATTTAATGCTTTCACTAAAGGAAGACAAAATTGCAAAAAAATTAGATAAAGAAGTAGTAGTAAAAGTGAGAGGAGGAAGTGGTAAAAAAAGGTAAAGTGATATTGTTTGGCAGGCAACAGTTTGTTGTTATGTTTTTCTTTTGTTGTTGTCGTTACCTCAATGTGCCACAAAAATATATTGCAAAAAAAACTCAATAAAAAAGTTTACGGAAATAGACAAGCAGAAGGAAATGACAGTACTTGGCCAGTTACACTTCACTGCGCTGCTCCGCTTCGCATTTATATTGCAGGTAAATAAATGTGGATATGAATAGAAATTGAATAGAATTTCAAAATGTGAAACGTCGAAAGCAACAAGCACTACAATATTCATGGCCTCAATGAAAGCTTGATGGGGTAATGTAAATGTGTGAAAAATTTAAATGAGATCGTAGTTTTAGTGAGCTTTAAAATAATGCTTGAGCATGTCGTAAATAGGAATATCTTTGATGGGATAGAAATATACTCTATAGGACGAGAGTTCGAACTTAAATTTTGGACTCAAATTATATCGTAATATACCTCCTATATATAAGGATGTTCTTTGTTTTTCAAAAAATACAATTTTTATATACTTTTTTTTTAATAATTTTTGAAGTTAACTTCTTAGGTGGCTATTCAAAGTTTTATGAAGAGTGAAATTTGAATGAAAAAATAGTGGCAACAGTGTTCGGACTTGAGTCAACGAATAGTGGCAACGGATTTGAAAACATTTAGTGTTAGTTAGGGAACGGTTGAAGCGATTTGGATCAAATTTGGCATATAGATAGTATGCTTCATGCCAAGATTTTATACTTGAGTGCTGCCACTTCGGTCGGTTTACCGGGTTGCCACCTATCTCATTTTATTTTTTTAAATATTGAGCAACATATACCAATAAGGGTATAAAATAAAAGGTATTTTTGGCCATATTCCAACTAAGATATTTTTTTAGGCAGGGTTGCCACCTAACCCCATTTTATTTATTCCTTCGTATATCGACCAATATCTCGAGAACAGCTGAAGCGATTTGGATATTATGTGGCATACAGATGGTATGCTTTATTCTAAGACTTTCGTGTTGGGTGTTGCCATTTCGAGCGGTTTACAGGGTATCCAGCCAAATATGCCAATATGGGTATCAAATGAAAGGTAATTTCGGTCGTATTCAAACTAAGATGTTTTCAGACAGTGTTCCTACTTAACGGAAATTTATTTATTCCTTCGTATATCGACCAATATCTCGAGAACAGCTGAAGCGATGGGGATCAAATTTGGTGTTGCCATTTCGGGCGGTTTAAAGGGTTGCCACCAATCTCAAATTATTTATAAATATCCAGCAAAATATGCCAATATGGGTAACAAACGAAAGGTATTTTCGCCCATATACCAACGAAGATATTTTCAGACAGTGTTGCCACTTAACGGCAATTTATTTATTCCTTCGTATATCGACCAATATCTCGCGAACTGCTAAAGCGATTTGGGCCATATTTGGCATATAGATGGTATGCTTCATTCTAAAATTTTCTACTCGGGTGTTGCCACTTTGAGGGTTGCCACCTGTCCCAATTTGTTTTTAATATTGGGCAAGTTATGCCAATATGGGTATCAAATGAAAGGTATTTTCGGCCGTATTCCAACTAAGATATGTTCAGACAAGGTTGCCACCTAGCGTTGCCACCTAACGGAAAATTTATTTATTCCTTCATTTGTATATCGACCGCAAACTCGGGAACCCATTGACCTTGGGGCATTATCTTGTTTGAATGTGGATCGGAAGTGATTGATCTGACATGAAATGCCCCGTCTAAACGATTATTTTTTCCCCCTTAATTGATTTATAAATAGCTCACACCGCACGCTCTTATCTTCTTGATGACACTTTAAATAATTTTTTTTTTTTTTTTTTTTTTGATTTATGATTTCCGGTTTTTTTGTTTACCGCCATAAATCATCTTTTCAATTTTTTTTCCGACACATAAAACATAAATTATCATTTATACTACGTATTGTCATTAAATGTTTAACTCACCTCGTTTGAATGTCGAAGAGTGTGTATTGTGCCAAAAATGAATGCCGGAATAGCTTAACGACATTTTGTGCCAACAAAAGATAACGCTTATCAGACGAAAGCGAAAATGTATAAGGTGCGAGTGTTTTCTGCAAGAGAGATGTGGGAGGGAAAAAAGAATCTAATAGGTGTTTATGCTATTCAATTTTTATTTATAAATATAAGAAATTTAAATAAAGAAATCCGCTTAAGTTAGGGATGTTGCGAAACTTCGGCTCTGATTGCGAAGCTTTCGACAGTTTTGGACTATTGAGTCCTATGTTAATTCCGATTGTATCGAAGTTAAGTTCGGTCACTAGAAAGAGTCTATATCAAACAATAGAAAAGTACCTTCATTATATACTTTTGATGTAGTGCCATAATTTCACGTTCTGTCAAATTAGTAATCGAAAGCTGTTTCACCATATTATTTTTCTAGCATTTCTCATGTATATCTATCATCATTTTTAAAATAAAATACATAGCTTCGACTTCCAATAAAAAAAAAACCGACTTCGATTTCGGTTTCGATAAAATCACATCCGTACCATCCCTAGTTTTAATATGTAATTAAAAAAAAAAATTTAATAAAAGCTGCTAATTTTTAGTGGTATCATTAATAATGCTTGTTTGGCCTTTTTTGCTTCAATATTTGTAAGAAGATTTATACCATACTAAATTTAATTTCGATCATATTAATTTTTGGTATCTATAGCCTGGCCACGATAGGTGATTATTTAGGAGATAAATTAAATTTTTTTTTTTTAAATCAATTATTTATTAATATTTTCGTCTCTAATGGAATGCAATAAAAATCCGGAAAAGAAACCAATTTCCGGTGCCGTTGTTAGTATCGTACTTCAAAATAAGCTTTAGTTTTTGTTTGGTTCCGGTTAGGGTTTCGGTAGGGTTCCGGTTTTGGTGACGTTCTTCAAAATGACGCTACCTGAATAGCACTTTGCTCTGCTTGGTCGGTGCAGCCATTCATCGAATGGACCAAGCAGAGCTATACTGTTATTGTCAGTCGTCTGGTGAATTTGAATCCGGTACACTCCGCTGAATAGTACCTTGTGGTGTAAGCAATCAATATTCGCCTCGTTTTCTGTTCATGTTTCGTTTTCAATTCTGGGTTAAGTTCAATTTCAGTTCATGTTTTGTGAACATTTTCGTTTTCAGTTCCAGTTTCGTCTCCAATTTGGTCCGCAGTTTCGGGTTAAGTTTTAATTCCACTCTATGTTCCTTTTTCATTTTCAGTTTGGGTTCTAGTTTTGGATTCAGTTTCAGTTCCAGTTGTTGTTACAGTTTTCGATTTAGTATCTGTTCCAGTCGGGTTTCCAATAAAATTTCGGTAGGGTTTCGGTTTTGGTGACGTTCTTCAAAATGACGCTACCTGAATAGCACTTCGATCTGTTTGGTCAGTGCAGCCATTCATGGAATAGGCCAATCAGAGCTATACTGTTATTGTCAGTCCTCTGGCGAATTTGAATCCGGCACACTCCGCTGAATAGTACCCTGTGGTGTAAGCAATCAATATTCGCCTCGTTTCCCGTTCATGCTTCGTTTCCAGTTCTGGGTTAAGTACAATTTCATTTCGGGTTTTGTGAACAGCTTCGTTTTCAGTTCCAGTTTCGTCTCCAATTTGGTCCGCAGTTTCGGGTTAAGTTTTAATTCCACTCTATATTCCTTTTTCGACTTCAGTTTGGGTTCTAGTTTTGGATTCGGTTTCAGTTACAGTTGTTGTTACAGTTTTCGTTCAAATTTCAGTTCCAGTCGGGTTTCCAACAAAAATTCCAGTTTCAATTCCAGTTCGGGTTATAGCTTGAACTACACTTTCGCTTCTACTTTTTGCGGTTCAAATTCTAGTTTGGGCTAATGCTGCTGTTTCAGCTGCGGTTTTAGTTTCGTAAGGTTTTAATTTTTGCTTCACTTCCCATTACAGGTTTGGCCCGTGTTTCGATTTCTATTCCAGTTCTAGTTTCCGTTTCAAGTTCCTTTTTTGTTTCGGTTTCGGTTTCTATTCCATTTCCCATTCCAGTTTTTATCCCTGTTTTGGTTCCAGTTCCAGTTTTAATTTCATTTTTGGCGTCTGTTTCGGTTCCTGTTTCAGTCCCTCTAAATTATTGACTCTTGTTTCGGTTCCGATTGTACACTCAAAAAAGAGTTTCCTTATTTCAAGCAAAAATTTCCCTTATTTGGCTCCAAAGACATGGAGGAAAAAAGTCTTTGAATTGAGGAAAAAAGTCTTTAAATTAAGGAATATCTTACTTAGTTTAAGGAAACCATATCTTTGGAGCCAAAATAAGGCAACATTTTCTGAGTGTAATTTAGGTTTCTTTTTTGGTTTCTGTTCCAGTTCCCATTCTATTTTTAGTTCCTGTTTCAGCTCCCATCGGTTTTGGTTCCTGTCAAAGTTGCCACTTGGGTTGCCTGTTTTCGGTTGCTGCTTCGGTTCTGGTTTCAGCTTCGGCTTTGGTTCCTGTTTCGCTTCCAATTTTGGGTCTGTTTCGGTTCCTGTTTCAGTTCCCAATCTATTTTTGGCTACTGTTTCGGTTACAATTGTAATTTTGGGTCTGTTTCGATTCCTGTTTCAGCTCACATTTGGTTCCCAGAGTTTTGGTTCCTGTTTAAGTTACCATTTTGGTTCCCTGTTTTGGTTCCTGCTTCGGTCAGCTCCCATTTTGGTTCCTGTTTACGTTCCTGTTCCAGTTCCAATTGCAGTTTTGGCTTCTGTTCCAGTTTCCATTCCAGTTTTAGTTCCTGTTTGGGTTCCACTTTCAGCTTTGGTAGCCGTTTCAGGCCCAATTCGAGTTATCATTTCAGTTTTGAGTTTACGGAACACTCTTAACCCTCTACTACCCAAGACCAACTAAAGAGGGCCAAACAAAAAATTTAAAAAAAGTAGCGAAAAGTTTTGGGAAAGCGAATAATCGCGAATTCAATTTAGGCCGTCTGGCTACTAGAGGGTTAAAATCACTGTACTTAAAAATTTGTCTATACTTACAAATGTCACATTTGACATGAGCACTCGCTCAGTTAGACTGGATGCATTCAATAGTACAATACGTCCCCAATGGTCCTGATATAAAAATTCCTCAGCTGTAATGTGGAAAAATATGGTTTAAATTTAAATGTCAAAATAATATCAAGATTTTGACAACTTTTTTCAGTTAAGAAAAAGAAGCCGCGACAGGGTTAATAGATAGTTGAGTTCATTCTCAAATTTTTTTTTTTTTTTGAATTTTCTCTCTTTCCACTCACCATTAATCCATGTTCCATTGGCACGTTGTGGCATAAATAATCCATCCACGATATCTTGTAATTTGATGCGTTGCCCCTTGACACGCGGCCCCTCATCGGGTGGTGTGAGGAGTACCTTTTTTGATAAATGCAGAAATTTTATATGATGTTTTCTATAAAGAAAACGAGACAAAGAGAAAGAAAAAAAAAAAAACAAAACAAAAAAAAAAAAACGGGTAGGAAGACACACGACCACCACGAGGCAAAGAAAAAAAAATAATTACACAAATAAAAAAAAAACGAAAAAATTGGAAAAAGTGGAAAAATGGGAAAATACAAATATGACATCAAATTTACACGAAAATTGGCGGGATGACACAGCAATTACGTTTAACATACATACATACACACATATAAATGCATGAGGCATATAAAATATATACAAACAAACACATGCAAGCAATTTAGCAAAGGAAATTGCGCGCAGATAAAATTAGATTGCAAATCAGTAAAACAAATTAAGGAAGCAGCCGTGAAGTATGCAACGAGAAATGTTTGGAACTTAAAATTGAAAGAACTTCAACTGGTGAATTATTGGAAATAGTGCTATCTTTATTTATTATTCAAACAAAATTTAGATAGGAGGCCACCCAGGTCGATGTGTTCCCAAAATTTTGATCGATATTCGAAGGAAAAATGAGGTTAAGTGGCAACCCTAGGTATCAATCCTGCCTGAAAATGTCTTCGTTGGTATATGCCCGAAACGACCTTTCATTGGATACCCATATTGCTCAAAATTTTAAACATAGTGGAATAGGTGGCAACACCGTAAACCGCATAAAGTGGCAACACCCAAGTAGAAAGTTTAAGAATGGCGCAAACTATTTATATGGCAAATTTGCACTTCAGCCATTCCCGAATTATTGGTCGCTACATGAAGGAATAAATAAAATGGAGCTAGGTGGCAACACTGCCTGTAAATATCTTAGTTAGAATACGGCACTAAAATACTTTTCAGTTGATAACCATATAGGCATATTTTGGTCAATATTGAAAAATAATTGGGACAGGTGGCAACCATGTTAACCGCCCAAAGTGGCAACACCCAAGTAGAAAGTCTTAGAATGAAGCATACTAGCTACATGCTAAATTGGATTCAAATCGCTTCAGCAGTCCCCGAAATATTGGTCGATATACGAAGGAACAAATAAAATCTGTTGAGGTGGCAACCCTGCCTAACAATGTCTTAGATGAAATACAAAAGAAAATACCTTTAATTTGATACCCATATTGGCATATCTTGCTCAAAATTTAAAACAAATTGAGATAAGTGGCAGCTCTGTAAGCCAGCCGAAGTGGCAACACCCAAGTAGAAGGTGCCAGAATGAAGCATACCATCTATATGCCAACTTTTATCCAAATCGCTTCAGTGTTTCCTGAGATAGTGATGTATAAAATATTCAAGTTCGTTGCCACTATTCGTTGCGTCAAGTTCGAACACTGTTGCCACTATTCGTTGCCACAAGTTCGAACACTGTTGCCACTATTTTTTCATTCAAATTTCATTCTCCATAAAGACGTTGCATCGCCGCCCAAGAAGTTAACTTGCATATTTAAGAAACTAAAACAAACCTAAAAAAAATTATTAAAAAAGTGTCTAAATTATAACGGAACTATTTACAAAAATTCTGTAATTTTTTTTTTAAATTTTGCAAAGCAATTTTTGGAGAATATTTAAAAAAAAAAATTTTTTTTATGATAATTTTAAATTAAAATTTTTTCGATTCCGCTCCTTTGTTCCCGAAAACGAGAGAGAGCTTTGAGCAGGCTAAGGACTGAAAACAAATTATTTCTAAAAATACTTAACAGAAAAAAAAAATATAAAAATATTTCAATGTTGCAAAAAAAGCTCATAATAATGAATATAAATACATTAAGGGTATTCGCTCAAACTGAAAAATGCCAAAATGGTTAGTAAACTTACTTTTTAATTAGAAAACTATTTTTAATTTTTTTTTGTTTTTTACAAAATGCAGGTAGAACCTTGGTTAATGTTTTTTAGTTACTCTGCTATTTGGCTAGTTCGTGAGGCATTTGACTGCCCTAAGTGAATACCATTAATTCATAAAACTTGCGTACTACAACATATGATACACAATAAAACAACAAATTAAATATATTTATAGAAAAATTATTAATTGCATGCATTTTTAGAATAAATAATTCAAAAGCTTTCATAACTCACCACTGATGTCACAATTAACGCCAGTACAATTATTATAACCAATAAAGCAATAAATATGCCACGCCAATTACGTTGATTGGGATTACTGGAGACCAGCTGTAACAAATCAAAAGAGAGAGGGAGGGAGTGATCAATTAATAAAATTATTAACAATTAAATTTGATTTATGGATATATGCGAATAATAAATATCTTAAGCTAGTTCCACTTTACCTGATCCCATACAAAGCTTAAAGAACGTATATGTTAATCTTAAATATTAGGGTAGTATGTGCTTTCACACAAGCTTTTTAAAAGCTCAAATCCTCTAGACTTTTAGAGATATTCCAAAATATAAATTCCTTCCGAAGAGCTTTTAAATTTGTATATTGGTAGCACTAAGCTTTCTTTAATTTTTCTAAGTGATTCAACCAAAAACTTTCAAAGCTCAAAGCTTTCGAATTTATTTAACTTGAATGGAAGGCTAAAAATGTCCTTGCTATATCCATTCGAATATTTGGTACTAAGTTTTAAACAGATTTTTTTATGAATTCGCTTTGCTGAGCTTTTGGAAAGCATAAAGTTTTTAAAAATTTGAAATCATGCTTTAAATGCTCGAAAAGACAAAAGCAAGACAATCAAAACAAGTAAAAAAATTGTAAATAAAAGTGGCTTCCGATAACCTTAAAGCACCAAAACTGAGCTTTTGATATTATCTTGAAATTTAATGATCTGTTTTGTCACAATTCACTCTCACCAGAACTTCTTATATTTAGACATAAAATGTTGAATAACCTTTTGCAATCTTTAAAAGCGCTTTCGGTATATATAAAAGAAAAAGCTTTCGAAAAGCTTACAATTTTAAAAAATCCTAAATCACGCTACAAATGGCGGAAAAGGCGAAAATCATACAATCGCAACAGTCTAAAAAATTAAAAAAAAAAAATTGGTTCCGCTAACTTAAAAAAAAATAAAACAGAGCTTTTTATATTATCTCGTATACGATCTGTATTGTCACCTTTTGCTATTCCCAAGATCTCCCCATGCTCATAAAATGTTCCATAGCCAATTATAACCTGTAAAAGCGTCTACTGTCTCAATAGAAGATAAAGGTTTAGAAAAGCTCTAAGTTATAAAAAATTCTAAAAAGCTTTGGGAAAAGTATATAATGTTAATACTTCTACGTATAACACTTTTTAGAGCCTAACTACTTCCTAAGCGCTTCCTGTATCAGTAGAAGAAAAATCTTTAGAAAAGCTCTTAGTAATAAAAGCTTCTGAAAAGCTGGGGGAAAAGTGTATAATGTTAATGTTCGTACGTACAACGCTTTATAGCCTAACTACTGAAAGAAATATAAAAAAGTTCGAAAAGCTTAAAAAAGGTGAGCTTTTTTAAATCTGTAAAGCTTGATCGTTTAAGTTAAAGTCACAAACTGCCAGAATGATTACTTTTAGAAAAGATTTTTTCGTATCTTCACAATTAAAATAGTTTTAGTTTGAGCCAAGGAACTCTAAACTTTAGCAAGAACTTTTAGTCTAAAAAAAAGGATTCTTACTTCCAACTCGAACACCTAAAAATATCCATGAAAATTTGTTTTTTAATATTCAAAGCTAAGGATTTAAAATTCATTACTCAAAGCTGATTAAAAGATAACCTTTTTTCATTTTCAAGCTTTTTAATGACCCAATATTTCTTACAAGCTTTTGAAACAACTTTAAAGCTTCAGTACTAATATAGAAGATCTTTAAGCTCCATTTCGCACACGCAAATAAAAATATTTATATTACCCAACCATGAGTTGCCTCTCATAAGTTGAACTTAAATAGCAATCAACATTTTTTTTTGCCACACTTTAAACGCAAAAGCTCAACAGTAATAAGCAAAATTTAAGGTCCATTGAGAAAATTGCCGAATTGATTGTATAGGCATTTGTTTGGGCTGTTTTGACTGAGCAAACAATATTAACAAAAACGGCTAACAAAAAACCAAAAAAAAGTGAGCTTTCACGCTGATAAGCTTTTTTTCACAGCAAATATTTTACTTCGACCTTTGCAGACCTTTTTTTGTTTGTTAATTTCTCATACCAAAACTTTTGTTATTTCAATACGAAAAAAATAAAGTACATACTTTCGTCCAAAATCATTTTTCATGCGCTTGTGAGCCTTTCAACTACATTCACATATTTTTAGGCTGCATGTGGTTACATTACCTTTCAAGGGCCAGAAATTTTTTCTTCTAAAATACCTTTCATTCATTGTGGAAAAATATCATTCATCGCACCCACACACTTTTTAAGCGATTTTTTTTTTCGTCCCTCAATATTACTCAAGTATAAATATAGTTATGTGCGTTTGGGTCATTGTTTGTTGTTACCTTATTTATTCGCCGCTTTTTCTGGTAACATTTGTGGCCATTTTAGCAACCATTATTATTTCAATATTATAAAACCACCCCGTCCTCACACTAGGCGAAGTGCAGAACAATTGTTTGAGCGAATAATGGTGAATGAATGGAATTTGGCAGGTATGCGATTTTTGGCAAGCTTTTTGCTCCTAAAATCATGCTACATTTTCGTACGCTTTGTCACGCACGCATGCATTTACTTTCTTGTTATTCTTTGTTGACGCATTTAGTTGGAAAATTTATTTTGAAATTGTGTGTTAACAAGGTATTCAGTGCAAGTGTTGTTGTACAAAGCTTATTAGTTTTTGGAATTTTTCATTGTAAAAGAAGTAGAATTGTAGTGTAGTATACTTTTGGGAGTCCGAGAAGTTCACCTTTATACGGTTTCCGATTCGAAATTAAAACAAGCCTACATAAATTTGTATATATGGCTCTAAAATCCGGTTAAGGTCACTCTAACATTTTAAAACCATTTCGCAACATCTGGAATGTGGATCGATATTAATTTCGTGGAACGAACGAAAAGCTTCGGAATCAAACCGAAACCGGATTGATACATTTTGAAGAAAAGGAAAGGAAAAAACAGAACGAAACCAATCGATATTGGAACGAAACGGTAACTGAAATGAAATCGAAACTAAATCGAAACCGAAACGAAACTGATACGGGAACGATATCGGAACGAAACTCATACTTTGACGAAACCAAAACTCGAGCGCCACCGAAATCGGAACTAAAGGGAAGATGAAACACAATCGTAACTAGAAAGAAACAACAGTATAATCGAAACTGATACTTTTACGAAATCAAAACGGGAAAGAAACCGGAGCAGGAAGTAAAAGGCAACGGAAACTAGAACGAAACAAAAAACGGGACGAAATCAAAATGGGAACGAAAACTATGCTTTGTCGAAAAATAAAATCGAACAAAACAATAACTAAAGGACAACTGAAACGAAACCCAAACTAAAACCAAAGGGAAAATCGGAACAAAATTGAGACTTCATCGAAAACGAAACGAAGCGGATTCTTTGACGGAACCGAAAAAATCGGATTGAAACTGAGAATGGACCCAAATCGAAATTGGAACGAAACGGTATCGGATATGAAATCGAAACTAAAACAAACGAAACTGAGACTGAAACGATATCGGAATCGCAACTAAACTTATACCTTGACGAAACCAAAACTGGAACGCAATCGAAATCGAAACTAAACGGCAAATGAAACGAAATCGTAACTAGAACGAAACCAAAGTCTTAGCGAAACTGATACTTTTACGAAATCAAAACGGGAAAGAAACCGGAGCAGGAAGTAAAAGGCAAGGGAAACTAGAATGAAACAAAAAACGGAACAAAACTGAGACTGGAACGAAATCGAAACGAAAACTATGCTTTGACGAAACTGAAACTTTGAAGGAAACCAAACAATCGGATAGAACCTGAGAATGGACCCAAATCCAAATTGGAGCGAAACGGTAACGGAAATGAAATCGAAACTAGAACGAAACCGAAACGATACTGAGACTGGAACGAAATCGGAATCGCAACTGAGTTTATACCTTGACGAAACAAAAACTGGAACGCAACCGAAATCGGAACTAAACGGCAACTGAAACGAAATCGTACTACAAAGAAACAAAAGTCTAAGCGAAACTGATACTTTTAACAAATGAAAACTGGAAAGAACCCGGAACAGGGAATAGCGAAATCGAAATCGGAACGAAAATTGTACTTTGACGAAAAAAAAATCGAAATAACTGAAACGAAATCCAAGTTAAAACTATACGAAAATCGCAACAATATGGAGACTTCAACGAAACCGAAACGAAACTGATACTTTGACGGAACCCAAAAAATCAGATTGAATCGAAACTAGAACGAAGCCGAAAACGAAACGAAACTGAGACTAAAACGAAATCGGAATCGCAACTATACTTATACCTTGACGAAACCAAAACTGGAACGCAACCAAAATCGGAACTAAGCGGCAAATGAAACGAAATCGTAACCAGAATAAAACCAAAGTCCAAGCGAAGCTGATACTTTGACGAAACCAAAAGTGAAACGCAACCGGAATCGGAACTAAACAGCAAATAAAACAAAATCGAAACTATAACGAAACCAAAGTCTTAGCGAAATTGATACTTTGATGAAATCAAAACTGGAAGAGAAACCGGAAACTAGAACTAAACCAAAAATGGAACGAAGCTGAGACTGGAATGAAATTTTCCATTTAGGAGCTAAACAAATATTGGAACGAAACTGACGCTGGAAAGAAATTTTCCATTTAGAAGCGAAACAAAAATTGAAACGAAACTGAGACTGGAACGAAATCGAAATCGAAATCGGTAAGAAAATGATACTTTGAGAAAAAAAAAATCGAAACAGAAACCAAAGGACAACTGAAACAAAATTCAGACTAAAACCATGCGAAAATCGGAACGAAATTACGACGGGAACAAAACCGAAACGAAACTGATGCTTTAACGAAACAAAGCTTTTTTAAAAATTTAAATTTTTTCTGAAATTGACCTTAATATTGAGACGTCCTTCAACATCGTCAATCGCTTGCCATCTACTTTTCAACGAAAAATCACCTTAGCATCAGCAAAAAAACAACAATTCGTTCCTGGAACTCTGAAACAATTTCTACGCAAATTCACAGTGTTGGCAATCCACAAATGTGTCTGCAACAACACAAATGTCAAATGTCAAAGGTAAACCGCAAATATGAAAATGTGCTTAAAATTCGTTGAACGCATTGTAAAAATGCAAAAGTGAAAGCAAAGAGATAAAAATTTCCAAAAACAAAAAAAAAAAAAAAAAATCAAGGTTAAACTCTCGCCTCATAAATGTTTTGTAGCGTGTGGAGAAGCGAATAACGATTGGTTTGCTAAAGTGATGACAGTTCAAGTGTGCCAGCTGTCATTGCATATCAAATAGATGCTGTGATGCATAAAGCAATTAGAGCAGATTCGTGAAAAAAACGAGATGGGTTTAATTTTGCGAAGCTATTTAAAGAATGCTTTCGATTTGTGTGTGAGGATGTGTTGTGAGCGAAATTGCAAATTTGGGGGATTTACAGTGAAACACATGTAAAATGCGACAATAAAGTTTAGAATACAAATTTTTTTGGCTACTATTTTGAGTGGTCTAAAAAAAGGCATATTTAAAGGTTGCTAGAGGGTTAATTTCTGCAGAGAAATAGTTATTATAATTTATTGCAAAATTTTACTTGGACTTCTCTAGCACAAATTTTTTTCCGCGAACATGATAGATAGACTGAAAAGACAAAAAAAAGGGAATTCGCCGCCTAAAAGTATGCAACTATTTTTTAACAGGTATGTATAATGGCGATATGACTGCTTGGACTGGGTTTTGGAAGGAAATCTTATGAAAACTTGCACTGAATTCGCTCATTTCATCTTAACAATTCCCTAATTTCATCATTTATTTCTTCTTTTCATATTAGCGCTGCAAATTATTTTTTAAAAAATATTTTTTTTTCCATTTCACTTCAACAGAAATAACTCTATTTTATTCAATCAACCAACTAAATGTCATTATGATTTCAATAGTTTATTACATTTTAAACTATGATTACAGCAATCAGAAAAAGCATCATATCAGTCAGCAGCTTGCTTGTGGCGCGCAGCCAAAATTTTTTTTTTTTTTTTTGAACAAAATTTCTTTTCGTCCATTTTCTTGATTTCTTTGTGTTAGCTCTTTTTTGATTCATAGTTGATTGCGTTCAGTTGGCAAGCGCCACAAAAGAGTTATGTCAACACTATTCTTTACGTTTTTATTTACTTTTTCCTATCGCATTTGTTAGCTTTGTCAGCTGAACGGATTGTGTTGAGAAAGTTATTACTAGTCGGCCTGCTAGGGATGTTTGTATTGGTAAAGGAATAACGGTTTTTAAATTTTATGGGTAGATCAATTTTTGAAAATTTCGGGAATGTTTTTGGGACCATTTCAGAACTCTTTCTAACCCGAAACAGCGTCGAAACGATGCCACAAAATGTCAGAAATTATTGAAAAAACAGCGCAGAAATAGTCCTCAAACTAGTCACGAAACTATCTCAAAAAAAGCCCCTGAATAATCCCGAAAACATTGCAAAAAAGTACCGAATTTTTTTTAAAATATGGCAAAAAAGTTCTGCAATGATCCCAAAGAAGGCACGAAAACTGTCACAAATTATAGCAAAAAGATCCTGATCCTGGTCCCCAAAAATTACCAAAAATATCTAAAGAAAGACCTGAAATAGTCCCGAAAATTTAGCAAAAAGAGCCTAAATGAACCCGTAAATTTGGCAAAAAAGTCATGAAATGATCCCAAAGAATGATTTAAATTTTAACAAAAATTTCCTGAAATAGTCCGCCAAAAGGCCCAAATCATACCAAAGAGCTCCCGAAACTATACCCAAAAGGTTGCGAAATTTTCTCAAAAAGGACCCGAAATAGTCCCGAAAATTTTGCAACAAAATGGCAACAGAGTCATGAAATGATCCCAAAGTAAGCATGAAAACGTCCCGAAATTATATAAAAAAAAAAAAATGCCCCAAATAATCCCGAAAATGTTGCAAAAAGAGCCTAAATGATTCCCAAAAATTCCGGAGTGACCAGGGACCCCCCGTAACGATTATTTTTGTATTTTTAGCATCAAAAATGGAAGACTTCCCAATATCGCAGATACGATTCAAGTATATGAATATGCACGTCTCTTCATGCTCAACAAAAAGCTTCTATAAACTAAAAAAATTTGAGGGAAATCCATATAAATTACAAATAATCATTATTTTTGATTTTTATTTTTTTGGTCAAACATAAAAGTTATTTTTTGATTTTTATTTTTTCGATCAAACATAAAAGTTATTTTTTGATTTTTATTTTTTTGATCAAACATAATAGTTATTTTTGATTTTTATTTTTTTGATCAAAAATAAAAGTTATTTCTTGAGCGATATTTTATCCCTCAAGAATAAAAATTAAGTTTTGAGTTTTAACTTTTTTCGCGGATTGAAAAACTCAAAACGCCGCTGTGCCTTTTTGGCAAGTACACAGAGCCAACACTGCCTAATAAAATAGAACAAAAGTCATATGATATCTCTATAGATTTTCTTCAAGAAGAAGTTCTTTTTATTTTTGAAGAGAAAATCTTATTAATCTTTACAAAGAGAAATCTTGCAAAAAACGTACTGATTTCTTAGGGTTCCTAACAAGAAGATTTGACTTATTAATGTTTTCAAAGGGAAAACATATTTCCGCATAATTGTATGTGTTAATAAGACGATCTTAGGGTACCTAACAAGAAGATTTGACTTATTAACAGATTTCCGCATAATTGTGTGTGTTAATAAGATTTGACTTATTAATGTTTTCAAAGGGAAATCTTGCAGAACACGAACTGATTTCTTAGGGTTCCTAACAAGAAGATTCGACTTATTAATGTTTTCAAAATGAAATCACATATTATTGAGAAGAAAATAAAAATTATATTTCAGAGTTCTTATATTGTCTTCGAGAACTTCAGATTATCAGTTACGATTCAGTTTTAGATTTCTCTTGTATTGCCTTTACCTTCTTATGTTGCCTTTTTATATTTCCTTCAAGCCATCTCACCGCACTCTTCCTTACATTGCCTTCCACACTTGCCATATTGCCTCCACCGCGAATCGAACTAACCACATATTGAATGCTGAACACGGGTGCTTACCATCGAGCCATCGGGTACTTCTGCTTCTCAGCGTATAATTGTTCTACATGATGTCTGCTGATGATGATGCAAGATTTCCTTTTGAAAATATTAATAAGTCAAATCTTCTTGTTAGGAACCCTAAGATCGTCTTATTAACACATACAATTATGCGGAAATCAGTTAATAAGTCAGCAGGCGAATTCCAGAAATCTCCATCTATCTCCATCTCGTAAATGCTAAAATATGCTAAAATGCTTAAGCAAATGAACTCTCAGAATTTTAGGAGATGACGCTTATTTGCGATTCTGATCCACAGCCGCCTAGCTATGATAATAGTGCGTTATCTGCACTATAGATGGCGCGCAGGCATCACTGTAAGATGTCAATTTAGTTGTGATCCTTTACAACTCAGAAAAAGCCAGAAGTAAACCGAAACGCCCGAAGTTACTAGCTAATAATCCCTTACTTTTCAGCGTTACTCTACTTTTTTAATTACAAAATAAATTCCATTTTCGGTAAAAAGATTTGTGTTTGTTTATTAAAGTCGCTTAAGAACAGATTTTAAATTGTTATATACACCTTAATTTAATTATTTATTGAGTTTTTCTCTATAAAATTGTTATACGGAACCAAAAAATATTTTTTAGTTATAACTTTTAAATGATAAATAATATTACTTTTGTGACTCCGGATTATGATTTCTGGGACTGAAACTCGACTTTTGATTCTTCTCCCGACTTTTTGCGACGTGTTTTTTGCAGTTTTAGTAGGATAGAAAAAAATAGAATTTCCAAAATTATAGGCAACTACATAATTGAATATCAATTTTTCTTATAAATTACACATATTTACTGTTTTTGAGTAATTTTAGTGCCTAAAACCATATAGTTCTACCCTTTTTCCATTTGTTTGCGTTTTAGCAACAACTTTTTTTCGTCGCCAAAATTTGCCAGCTTTTGGAGAAAATTGGAGATTTTACGAGATGGCTAAAATTGCAGAATCGCAAATTTAGCTTAGTAGCTGTCAAAAACAACTGAGCTACGTTATCTGATTCATTTTGCGTTCATCGCTTAAATATGCCAAAAAATGAAGCAAAGATGGAGATTTATAGAGATTTTCTTTTACTGGAATCGCAAAAGTCGCTAAAATTTAGCAAAATGAATTTAGAGATTTTAGGAGATGGAAATTAAGCATTAGCGAAAACTGGAATTCATGTACAGATCTTCTTGTTAGGAACCCTAAGATCGTCTTATTAACACATACAATTATGCGGAAATCAGTTAATAAGTCAGATCTTCTTGTTAGGAACCCTAAGATCGTCTTATTAGCACATACAATTATGCGGAAATCTGTTAATAAGTCAGATCTTCTTGTTAGGAACCCTAAGATCATCTTCTTGTTAAGAACCCTAAGAAATCAGTCCGTTTTCTGCAAGATTTTCCTTTGAAAACATTAATAAGTCAAATCTTATTGTTAGGAACCCTAAGATCATCTTATTAAAATAAGGGGTCGTGCATATATGACGTCACGCGATTTTTGGTAGTTTTTGACCCCCCCTCCCCCCATGTCACACCCAGTCACAAACGCCAGACCCCCCCTCCCCCTCGAATGTCACATCACACCCTTAATAAATATAAATTCAATATTTATTTGACATAAAATCTGATACATATTTAGAATGTTTATATTAATTATTAAATAATATTTGCCAATCGAAAGAATGAAAACGTGCTAAATTTGAAAACGCTCATGGACGTTGCACGCTAGAACACATGCAAAAAATAACGTGACATCACGTAAGTGCTACTCCCCCCCCTCCCCCCATGTCACATTTCGTCACAAATCGCAGACCCCTCCCCCCCTCAAAGAGCGTGACGTCATATATGCACGACCCCTAAGAAGTTTTTCTCTTTCAGCTTTTTTTCAATATTTTGACAGAAATTTCGAGAAGATTTTCTTATTAATAACACATATCAAAAGAAATCGCAAAGAAAAAAGCAGAAATTGCACTTGATAATATCAATAAGACTTTCCTCATTAAACCAAATAGATTTGCGTATGGTTTTTTTTTTCGTTTCCGCCGTCTTGACTACCCCTGAGCCTGAAAACCGTTCATAAAGACAATCTTATTAATTTTATTAGGCATTTTTGGCTCTGTGTAATAAATCATAATTATTGGGTGGTATTCCTCATCAACATATCGTTGCTGCCAACGAAGACATGTTTCGTTGTTCGCGTGGAAGACTAACATATTTCAGCCAAATTTTTTTTATTAGAATTTCTAGAATTTTTTGGAGTATGCAGTTTTGTAGCTCATTGAATTCTAGAAGGAAGTCCGTATACATTCATAATATTAACTTTTTATATGAAAGAAAACAATTAAAGTCGTTTAAAAAAAAAATTCGCCAAAAATCAGCGCAATTTTTTACAAGCTTGAGATTACCATCTTCTTAGAGATTACCATCTTCTCGGTTTAGGGGTTTATAATATATCCGTGAGAAGCATGCCTGTTGTAGGAGTAGACTAAGATCCACATCAACCCGAGGGTTGGTGGAGTGAAGAAAATCGTTTCCGCTGTTTTAATAATCATGTGATAAAATTTCGCTAATCCCGTTTTATTTTATTTCAAAAGAACCGAAATCAACAGATCCTCCGATTTCGGGATTGACATCCCTTATATATACACTTCAACATGTGGTAGATGGGTGTGCATTTAAGTCATAGGTGGTCAGCCTGCACTAACAAACAAATAAAAAATTTGTCAACTACAATTTCAAACTTATTCTGAGTAATAGAGTGTTAAGAGTTTCATATTTTATTTTAATTCACGTGCTCCCGTCATAAGAGCTCAACTCATGACTGCTCCCCATGGCCCCCCTTACCTGTCCAATATGCTTTTCGGAATTTAAATCATATTCTTCAAACATATAAGTGCAGAAAAAGTCTAATATTACTCATATTGGAAAATCTAATTCTAAAATACATTAAAATTTATTTCTAAAATTGTATACTTTATAAATTTTTAATGGCAATGCAAACTGCCCATCTATGATGTTTATGCATAGGCATGAAATGTTAACCAGCTGAACTCTTTGTATTAGTTATTTTGTTTTTCTTTTGAGTCAACGAAGCAAAATTTTTTGATATGAGAGGCTGAATCCCATACCGCTGACCTATCTCAACAAGGCGTCTGATCACCATAATGGGGAAATAAGATAGTTTATATTTATGTACATACATTTTTTCACCTGGTACACTTGGCGAATTTTGCCCCATACATACAATATCAATGTGTATACATATAAATATGTTTCAAATTATTGAGCACTTATGCTGACAAGGATATATCATCTAATAATTATGATCAACAACCTGCCAGAAAGGCGCTGCGGTTATTTGAGTTTTTCAATCCGCGAAAAAAGTTAAAACTCAAAACTTAATTTTTATTCTTGAGGGATAAAATATCGCTCAAGAAATAACTTTTATTTTTGATCAAAAAAATAAAAATCAAAAATAACTTTTATTTTTGATCAAAAAAATAAAAATCAAAAAATAACTTTTATGTTTGATCAAAAAAATAAAAATCAAAAAATAACTTTTATTTTTGATCAAAAAAAATAAAAATTTAAAATAACTGCTATTGTTGATTTTTATGAAAAAAATCTGAAAATAATGATTAAATGTGGATTTTTATATTAAAACTCATAACAGTTACGGTCCCTGGGAGTGACTCCAAAAAGTTAAAATATTCCCAAAATGATTCCTAAAAACTTCCAAACAGTCTTGAAATGATTCAAAAATATTGCCAAAAAGTACCGAAATTAATCCAAAAATTTGGAAAAAAGCCCCGAATTCTTCAAAAAAAATACCGAAAATGTTTCGAAATGTTCCAAAAAAGTTTAGAAAAAGTACTGAAATGTTCCCGAAATAGTCCTCAAGTCCAGAAGTTATTTCAAAAACATCCCGAAGAAGATCCAAAATAATCATGAAAAATAATGCTGAAATGATCCCAGAAGAGTACTGAAATATTCCCGAAGTAATCCCTAAAAAAATTCCGAAAAAGTCGCGAAATGATTCCGAAAATTTGTCAAAAAAGTCTTGAATTGATTCCGATAAAGCTGCGAAGTGATCTCAAAAAACTACTAAAATAATAATAAAATAATCCCTAAAAGTAAACAGTTCCGAAATTCTTCCAAAAATATTCCAAAAAATACGGCAATTATTCGAAAAATTTGGCACAAAAGTACCGAAATGGCCCAAAATAAATTTCGAAATGTTCCAAAAAAGTTTAGAAAAAGTACTGGAATGTCCACAAGTCATTTCAAAAACATCTAAAAAAAAAATAGAAATAATCCTGAAAAATAATGCTGAAATGATCACAGAAAAGTACGGAAATATTCCCGAAGTAAATTGTCCTAAAAGAATTCAGATAACCCCGCTAAATGATTCCAAAAATTTGACAAAAACCTCCTGAATTTATACCAAAAAGTACCAGAAACGTTCCGAAATATTCCAAAAAAAGCCAAATATATACTGAAATATTCACGAAATAGTCTCGAAAAGGTCCCGAAAAAATGCTTAAAAATAATGCTGAAATGATTCCAGAAAAGTACTGAATTATTTCCGAAGTAAGCCCTTAAAAATTCCGAAAAAGCCGCGAAATGATTCCAAAATTCGACAAAAACGTCCGGAAATAATCCTAAAAAAGTACCAAAAACGTTCCGAAATGTTGCAAAAAAGTGCAAAAAAGTCAGCCCCTAAAAAGTCCCGAAATAATCCTAAAAAATAATGCTGAAAGTATCCCTAAAAAATTCCGAAATAATCGGGAAATGATTCCAAAAATTTGGAAAAAAAAGTTCTGAATTGATCCCATCAAAGTATTGGCAATTTAAAAAAAAAAAAGACTCTAAAAAGTTCAGAAATGATTCAAAAAGAGTGCCGAAATTATCAAAAATAGGACTAAAATATTCCAAAAAAAACCTAAAAAGTCCAGGAAAATTAAATTAATTTAAAATTAAATTTTTAAAAAGAAGAACACCCCTAATGTCCACCCGTCCCACACCCAAACTCTTCACATGCACACACCACATACAGATATACAATTTACTGTCAAACCATTTAGCAAAACTTAACAATTTCAAACAGTTAACCGCAACATTTCTACCCGACCAAAAGTAAGCAAGCAAAGCGCGCACTTTGAGAAAATAAGCTGCGACGAAGCTATAGAATTGCATAGCAAAGTAACGCGACAAATTCAAAAGATGACAAAAGTTTATCTCCAACGTTGGGCTTTGCTTTTGTTTGAACATTCTTAGAATCTTGAATTGTTGATATTATGTTTTGTTTTACTAAGTAATCTAATGCCTAGTAGTAGGTGCTGGGTAGGTAGTAGGTATGTAGGTAGCTGTGGTGCCTTTGGGGTGTCACTTTGTTGTCGTCACATAAATGGTTCAAGTAAAACAATTAAGCCACCAAATAAATTACTCGAGTGCCTGAGAATTCTTACGTGCAGCAGCAGCTGAGTTTTGTGTCAAAGGCGTTTTCACTTGTGCTCACAAAAGTTGTTAAGATTTTGCTAAAACAACAATAAAGTACGTACAAGATATGAAAAGAATTTGACCTTAGCTTTTTGTTAGCTCAATGATGTGGAACAATATCCATATCATTTGGTAATGGAATTTTTGTATGCCAACATCGGTAAAATTGATGATTTCAGATGACCCTGGTTGATAGCGCTATTGAATGTGGTTTTAGTGTGTGTAAACATGTTGGATTTAAGGAAGAAGAGTATTGGAATACGCATTTAAGTTATGCAAAGCACTGGCTAAACGAACTGTCTCGAGTCTTTTGGGAAGAGATAAAAAACCAGACGAAAATGCAAAAAAAATAAAAAATTAAATAAATTAATTAAATAAACTAAATTAAAGAAAGAAAAAAAAAATAAAAAAAAAACAAAAAAATGAAATAAAATAAAATAAAATAAAATAAAATAAAATAAAATAAAATAAAATAAAATAAAATAAAATAAAATAAAATAAAATAAAATAAAATAAAATAAAATAAAATAAAATAAAATAAAATAAAATAAAATAAAATAAAATAAAATAAAATAAAATAAAATAAATAAAATAAAATAAAATAAAATAAAATAAAATAAAATAAAATAAAATAAAATAAAATAAAATAATATAGAATAAAATAAAATAAAATAAAATAAAATAAAATAAAATAAAATAAAATAAAATAAAATAAAATAAAATAAAATAAAATAAAATAAAATAAAATAAAATAAAATAAAATGAAATAAAATAAAATAAAATAAAATAAAATAAAATAAAATAAAATAAAATAAAATAAAATAAAATAAAATAAAATAAAATAAAATAAAAATAAAATAAAATAAAATAAAATAAAATAAAATAAAATAAAAATAAAATAAAATAAAATAAAATAAATAAAATAAAATAAAATAAAATAAAATAAAATAAAATAAAATAAAATAAAATAAAATAAATAAAATAAAATAAAATAAAATAAAATAAAATAAAATAAAATAAAATAAAATAAAATAAAATAAAATAAAATAAAATAAAATAAAATAAAATAAAATAAAATAAAATAAAATAAAATAAAATAAAATAAAATAAAATAAAATAAAATAAAATAAAATAAAATAAAATAAAATAAAATAAAATAAAATAAAATAAAATAAAATAAAATAAAATAAAATAAAAAATAAAGTAAAACAAAAACAAATATAAAAGTAAAAAAATAAAAAATAAACGAAAATAAAATAAAATAAAAAAGAATAAAATAAAAAATTAAATAAATGAAAAAAAATAAAGTAAAATAAAGTAGAATAAAAACAAATAAAAAAATAATAAAAAAAATAAAAAAAAATAAAAAGAAAATGTAAAAAATGAAATAAAACGAAAAAAAAATATTAAAAATAAAAATACAAAAATATTAAAAAATATAAAAAATAAATAAAATAAAATGAAATAAAATAAAAACGAAAAAACGAAATAAAATAAAAGAAAATAAAAACGAAAAAATAAAAAATAAAATACAAAAATAAAAAATAAAGTAAAATAAAAAAAATAAAAAAATATTAGAAAAAAAAATAAAAAAAAAAATAATTAAAATAAAAATAAAAACATAAAATAAAATAAAAAAGAATAAAAAAATAAAGTAAAATAAAAACAAAAAAAAAAAATAAAATAAAAAAAAAATAAAAACATAAAATAAAATAAAAAAGAATAAAAAAATAAAGTAAAATAAAAACAAAAAAAAAAAAATAAAATAAAAAAAAAATAAAAAGAAAATGAAAAAATTATGAAAAAATTAAATTAAATAAAATAAAGTAAAATAAAATAAAAACGAAAAAAAAAATATTAAAAATAAAAATACAAAAATATTAAAAAAAAATAAAAAATAAATGAAAAAATAAAGAATAAATAAATAAATAAAATAAAATGAAATGAAATAAAAACGAAAAAATGAAAGAAAATGAAAGCGAAAAAAATGAAACCGAAAAAATAAATAAAATAAAAAAATAAAGTAAAATAAAAAAAAATATTTAAAAAAATAACTGAAAAAAAAAATAATTTAAATAAAAATAAAAACATAAAATAAAATAAAAAACGAATAAAATAAAAAATTAAAAGTTAAAGTAAAATAAAATAAAAACGAAAAAAATATTAAAAATATAAATACAAAAATTTCAAAAAAAAAAAATTAAAAATAAATAAAATAAAATAAAAAAAAATGAATACGAAAAAAAAAAAAAATAAAAAATAAAAAAAAAGTAAAATAAAAATAAATTCCATGTTTAACGATAAAAAATGTAGAAGCCTTTTTAAAAAAACTTTTATCTGTGAGGAGGGAAACTTTTATTAAGCGTGAACTAGCAGCTATTAAAGTTTCCGTCCCAGAAAGGACGAGTTTATCCAAAAACGCAGCATGAATACTTTAAATAGTTTCAATAAAGTTGTGCCTAACTGAGTAAGTATCAAATAAATGGCTTCTTCACGTTTATGGACTGGCGCCTACCTGCGAATAATATTCTTGGCGCATTGATGAGGAAAAGTAGCAAGTGAAATATAATGATGAAAGAAATTAAACGGCAAAAGAAGTGGCAGCTAAGAAAATGATTAAAATAACTGCGCATTAGAAATATAATAAAGGTGGTAGTAAAAGAGGCTGATAGCCGCTACTCATACACACACAAACGCCCAATATATTAAAATCCCAAATAATGAATGAATGTTGAAAACTTGATCCTTTCATTAAAGGACTCGCTGGCGATGTGGCGGTTGGAGTAGACAAAAACCGTATGCCTTTTGTTAGCTAAGATAAATGAATAGAAAATAATGAAGTGTGATGCAGCAGCTGCAGGAGCACAGTCACTCTCATTCTCAGTAAAGTTACGAAATTTTGTAAGAAGTTTTCGGCGCTGAACATTACTCAGTTAGTAGGTGTAGGTGTATGTAAATAATATTTTTATGATTTTATTTTCACCTATTTCGGAATAGCTTTCGGGGTAATGTCTTGATTTCTCGCCACCATTGTGAGATAAGGTCCCGAAGCAACCCCGAAAATAATACCGTAACTACTTCGAAAATGTCCAAAAGTCCCTAAACGATCCCGAAACACAACGCAAAATTAGCCCGAAAACTTTTTCAACCCAAGAAAATCATTTCGGGATAATTTTCGTACTGGTTCCAGCACTTCGGGATTGTGTCCTAAATGTAATTAAAAAAAAAAAATCCCGAAATGATCCCTTCCAGAACATTTCAAGGTGACTTTTTCGACTTCTAAAATGTAACAAAATAGTAAAGAAACGATTCTGAAAAGAATCCCCTCAACAATTTCAAAAATATCACTCTTGATGTAATTTCGTAAGTTTCTTGAATTTTTCGCCGCCATTTTTGAGATCAAATCCCAATGATAAAATTACTTTGGAAATTACCGAAAATTGTCCCAAAATTATTCGGAAAATAATCCCGAAATTACCCCGAATTTTACGACCTTTTCATCTCCATTTTGAGATCAAACCTCGAAATAATACCGATAAAAATCCCGAACTGACCTAGGAAATGTTCCAAAATAGCATCCAAAATTAAAAAAAAAATCCCAAACAAGTCGCGAAATTATCCTTAAACGGTATAGAAATGATTCTTTTAGCACCATTTCAAGATCAAGTTTCTTCCAAATCCTTTGGGAATAATTTCGGGACTTTTTGTGGAATAATTTTGGGAGTTTTTTTGGTCTCATTTCGGTATCATTTTCGTACTTTCCGGCGTAGTTGCTTGCTTTTTCGGCACTATTTTGAGATTAAGTCATGAATAGAAAACAATCCCCAAATTACTTCGGAAATATCGCAAAACAATCCCGAAAAACCTAAAATTGCACTCAAGAAAAAGTAACGAAATGATCCCGAAACCGTCCGAATTTCAGGACCTTGTCGGCCCCATTTTGGGATCAAATCTCGAAATAATACCGATAATAATCCCGAACTTAAAATGTCCCAAAATAGGCCCAAAACTATACCAAAATAGTCCTAAAATGGCATCCAAAACGATAAAAAAATCGCAAAAAAGCGAGAAATGATCCTAACACGGTAGAGAAATGATCCCTTGTGTGACCCTCCTAGCACCATTTTAAGATCAAGTTTCTTCCGAATCCTTTCGGAATAATTTCGGGATTTTTTCGGTATCATTTTAGTACTTTCCGGCGTAGTTGCTTGACTTTTTCGCACTATTTTGAGATCAAGTCCCGAAATAATCCCAAAAAATCCCGAATTTACTTCGATTTTTTTTTTTAAATAGTGCCAAAACTATAACGAAAAAACCTAAAATTGCACTCAAAAAAATTTTAAAACGATCGGAACTTTTTGTGGGATAATTTTAGGACTTCTTTGGTGTAATTTCTTTTCTGCGCCATTTTAAGATGAAGTCTCAAATAATCCCGAAAAATCCCGAAAATACCTCGAAATATTTTCAAAATAAAGCCAAAACGACCCCGAAAATAAACCTAAAATTGAACTAAAATATATCAAAATGATTTAAAAAAATCCAAAAGAAGTCACGAAATTATCCCGAAACGGTTCCGAAACGATCCATTTAAAACTTTTTCGGCATCATTGGTGCTGCGAATAAAATATCACTCATCTTTCATCTGGGACCTTTTTGTGGAATAATATCAGGACTATTTTGAAACTTTTTTTGGTGTACTTCGAGATCATTTTCTTACTTTTCGGGGTATTTTCGAAACTTTTTCGGCATCACTTTCCGATAAATCAGTGCTTTAGTAATCACGAAATTACCCAAATTTTTTTTTTCAAAACTGAAAATAACCTAGAAATCACCCCGTAAAAATTTTTAAAAACGACCTTAAAGAAAAATTCTGAAATGATCCCGAAAAATTCACGAAATAATACCGAAAAAGTTGACGAAAAAAAAATTGTAAAATACTTTGATACGACTTTGGCTCTAAGATACTCTCTGATGGAAGCTAATAATTGGCTATTTGAAAACGAATCTTTTTGATGTGTAAACATCTTAGCGCATCCAAGAAAGTTATGCGTGTAGGCGGTGTAGGTAGTTTAGTCAGAGTATATTGTATAGTATAGGCATTGTAGAAAGTAAATCTGTAGGCAGTAGTCTGTGTAGGCAGCAGTGTGTAGGCAGTGTAGGAAGGGTATATTGTATTGTATAGGCATTTCTAGGCAGTGTAGGCAGGGTATATTGTAGTTGTAGTCATAAATGAGTCGTGGAAGAGTCATAAAGGATTCATTTCTGAGTCAAAAATTAATCGTTGATGAGTCAAAAATTACTCATTGATGAGTCAAAAATGACTCGTTGATGAGTCAAAAATGACTCGTTGATGAGTCAAAAATGACTCTTTGATGAGTCAAAAATGACTCGTTGATGAGTCAAAAATGACTCATAGGAGAGTCATTTATGAAATGAAGTTTCATGCAGAATACACAGGTTTACACATCAAACCTCACGAGTACTTGATACTCACGCCTTTTTTTTATAGTTTGAATAACTTCAAAACACATCAAAATATTTACTATTCAGCTTCTAAGCAGACTACTTTGTCGACAAATCATAAATATTTTAAAGAGTATATATTCGCACGCACATAAAAAACAGTTCAACTCGAACCAATTTTATGCATGACTCTAACACGAAAATCCGACAATCAGTTTACCAATCCATAGATTTTGTTTGCAAACTATGTTTGAGTTCACCAAGAAAATTCCAGTAAATGCAATTGATTTTGTATTTGTTTTCACGCACACATACCTAGACATGTTTTTGTTGCTGCTGCTTTAGTAGATAGTAGCAAATCAGCATACATCTTGCAAACTTTTATCGCATGTAGCGAAACTTTTATATGCGCTGATTTTGTTAAAGAGTTTGTGCACAAGTTGTTCCATTGATGAAAATCGGCTATAAAATGGCTCGTGAATCTCATAAGAAATTTAAGCGCACATCTTACTTGTATCAACAATCGATTTCAAAAAGTTTGTTGCATACTTTTAGGCGGCACAAACAACTCGAAAAGTGTGAAATGCGTTAAATATTTTAGAAATTGCCTGCCTTTTGAATGTTGTGTAAGTGATTGCGTTTGAAAGTTTTTCAATAAGACGTGTTACGATATTAGGCTAAGAAGTTGTGAGTGATTGATGAGATTTGAGTATTGGAAAATTTAACTTTTGAATGGAGATTAAGGGGTAAAAGATTTGCTAAGTTTTTCTAAGGACATTTGAAATAAGATGTTTTGCGTAAAAGAGAGAATTTCAATCAAACAGCCGAGGCCGAGTTCGGATACCAGTTAACGCGACAATGGATAAATCAAGAAAAATGTCTTGTGCGCCTATAAGTATGCAATTAATTGGGGGCCTGATGAAATTCCTGAAGACTTGTAGGAAAAATTCAACCTCAAGTGTCTTTACTTTGATAAACTACTTAGGGGAGAGAAATACTGCAAAGGTTGGCCATATATTTCTTCACAACAATTTGCTGCGATAACAAAAAGTGTCTAAAAATCAATTGCGCCTAAAAGTATGCAATGTTTATTTGATTAAAGGGATGATGAAATTCGTAAAGTTTTCAGGAAGCCTCTAACTTGATTGTACCTTGTTTTAATAAACTATTTTGCGGGAAGGGGATAGGGGGGACCATATATATCCTCAACAATCTGGTGCTATCAACTGCTTTATTATGTAAGGCCTAGAAGTATACAATGCCTAGTGAATTGAAAGCCTTTCAGAGAAAATTCTGCCTGAAATGTCTCCCTTTAAATCAATTACACAGGAGATAGTTGCTCAAAGGCGCAAAGGATGATGCGAGGGAGTTCTCTTCGGATTCGGAAAATACCTACACTTCGATAAACAAAAAACAAAATCTCTAAAAAATATACAATTTTTCACTTTATTGAAGAGCTTTTCCTTGAGAGAGAGATGCTTGAAGAGTAAGAAATAATCTTATACATTGATGAGAGAGAGTTATTACCAGATTCCGAAAGGCGTTGAAAGTCGATAACCAAAAAATATCTGAAAAAAAATTGCGCCTATAAATATACAACTTTTATTTCACTGGAAAGCTGATGACATTTTTGAAACTTCTCAAGAAAAATTCAAGCTGAAGTGTTTTTCCTTTGAGCAAGAGAAAGTGCAAATATTTTGATGATATGAAGTTCTTACCGGATTCGGAAAATAGCTATTATTACAACTCGATAACCTACTCGAAAACACATTGCGCCTATAAGTACACTACATTGGAGAGCTGATGAAATTCTTGAAACTTTTCAAGAAAAATTCAAGCTGAGGTGTTCCTCTTTGAGAGAGAAAACGTCCATATATTTTGTTGAGAGGAAGTTCTCACCGGTTTCGAAAAATAGCTGTCATTGAAACTCGAAATCAAAAAAAATCTCTGCAAACAAATAGCGCCTATAAGTATGCAATATTTAGCTCATTGTCAGATAAAGCTCTAGAAAGCTGTCCGCTGATTTTAGAACTATCTAAAGGCGCTATATTAAACTAACAACTTCTGAATGGTTAAATACCAAGTCATTCCAATGCATACCATTGACTGTCGTGGACGTAACTTCCTATACTTACTACTAAAAGCTCAACAATGTCATTCATAGTTAAATAAAAATTTAAATTTACCTCATCATCGTAATTATCACCTTCTGCCATGTCTGCCGTTTTGTAGTCCTTTGTTTTATATACTTAAAAAAACTTTCGAAAATCAATTCCTTACTCAAAGCGCACGTAACTTTTCTCGCCCACAAAACTACTCGATAAGTTACAGCTTTGAATCGTTCCGCACCGTAAAGCTTTAATACTTGTAGCCTTTTTAATCTTATTGTACACAGCTTCGAGCTGTTTTTAAATTGCTTTGCTGCTTTAACGTTACAGTCGTCGCTGTTGATATGGTCATTTTATATATATATACTAAAGTTGTTTGTAGCAGTTGTATTATATTATACAATTTGCAGATATTTAACAATTCCTTTTCAGTTCAGTGCATACATTAAGGGGCAAGTTTTTTCGTTAAAGCTTTTCATGCTTGACTAAGCTTTAGTTTGTGTAGCAGTTTCAGTTTTACAAGGATCCTTTGCGTATGAGCTGCAGTATCCAGTTTAATTCTGGTTTAAAAATTTATGCCATAGAGCTTTTTGCTGCATTCCAATTCTCCAAAAAAACTGGTAGTATTTTCCGCCAAACTTTTTTTTTGACTTTGAGCGGATTTCGGTCAGGATTTTTTCCCTTTTTTAAATTTTCATTTTATGAGTTTAGTTTCTGTGAATTTCGTATTTTCTCATATTTGAAATTCAGCTGATATTTAGGACTTTTTCAGGTCATACATTTTTCTAAGCTTTTAGCGAGCTTTTACGAAGAATAAATTGCGTTGCATATTTCTAGGCGCATACTTCGATTAATGTTGTACGCTTTTAGGCTGTTGTTGTCATTATAATCTTTAACCATCATTGTTGTTGGAACTGCGGTAAAAGAATAATAAAAATATATGTTTAAGTCCTTCTTCATTTTTCACATTTTTTCTTGTATGCGTGTGAAATTTTCGCTCATGTATTTTTAGTTAAAGTGTTGCATACTTTTGTGCGCATTCATGCATTATGTAGCGTTGCGTGTGTGTGAGCGCTTGTGTATGATTGCGTTTATTATTGTATGCATGCGTGCGTGCGTGCTGTGCTGTGTTAATTAGTGCGTGCTTGTAAATTTTTCTTGTGTAACGATTTACATAAATAATTTTGTCGAATTTTCATTGTGGTTAGTTGTGATGTTGTTGATTGTTTTTCACATGCTCAGATATGCAGTAAAACGAATTTTGTTGGTATATAGTATGTACATGTTGTGTTTTTGTATGATTGTTGTTATGTAGGAGTTGAATCTTTTGATTTTACATGCAATATTACATTGTACACAATTTATTTGAATGCATTTGTTATTCTCAGAAAATGTTTCATAAAAATATACAGCAATTTAGACAGATATTACACCTTATGTGGTAATTTGTTACAATTCGGTACTTAATATATTTACATAAATGGAAGGGGACATATTTACACAGGTGTTAATAGAATCACAATAATTTTATAAGTTTACTATATAATAATTGACCAAATATACTTCGGAGGAAAATAACACCGAGCTTTACCCCATTTTCAGAAAGCTTTTCCAAGAGCTAATTTTTTTTAGAAAAGCTTTGAGCTGCTACAAAACCTTGGAACTTTTACAGATTGAAAGATCTGTTACAAAGTCCCAGAGCTTTTACAAAACCTTAGACCTGTTACAAAAACTATAGGCTTTTACCCAAGATTAGAGCTTTTACAAAACGTTAGAGCTTTCTCAAGATCAAGATATCAAGAATGGAAATCACATAGTACAGGTTAATTTAAACAGACTTACCGTGGAAGTTTCCACGAGATTTTTGAAAGACAATTACCTTCCTTTCCATACAGGTAGCCTAAAACCGATTAATCAAATAAGTTTTTAAAAGAGCTTTTTCAAGATAATTAAATACCCTATATTCCAATTTTTATATCATTTAAAGTTTGATGTGAAAGAGTATTCACAAATTGCAAATATTAAAAACGCTTTCAAATGAATTTAAATACGAAAAATTTACAGAGCTTTTGAATGTGGCTTTTTAAGAGAACTAATTCCAATCGCATTTGATAATCTTAAGAGTTTGATTATTTATCAAACTCTGAGGATCAGAAGGAATAAGTAATCTGAAATTACAAATAATAAGTCAATTAGAAAAAAAAAATTAATGAGCTTTTAAGTGAGCTTTTTGAAAGCGATTAAGTTTCCTGTAATTCTATTAAATATTTGTAAAAGCCTGATTATTTGTGAAGCTAAAGAGCATATAACAAATATTAAAGCTCATTAAAAGCTCATCAAAATTATTGACAGAGCTTTTAAATAAGCTTTTTAAAAACAACTAAGAGCCGCTTGCATAAAAGCCGATAACGACCTACTCGCTGATTATACCGACTACTCGCTGGTTAACTTGACAGCTAACCATACAAAATACGTCGATTACCGCCACTAATCGGGCGATTATCGTTATCAGCTTTTATGCCCTAAATGTATTCCAATTCGCTTCAATATTTTTGTAAAATCTGACTATATTTGTCTAGCTCGAGCAACAGGAAGAAGACAAAATAACAAATATTTAAGGCCCATACAGGTCAATTAAAACAGATTTATCAAACAGCTTTTCAAAGAGCTTTTAAAAGAGCTTTTAAAAAGACAGTTAAATTCCTTCTGGTTAATTTTGCTATATAGAAATAAAAGCTTGATTTTTTACCAAGGTCTGAGAGTTAGGTAGATAGCATAAGCTTTGAAAAAAGGCTTGGCAGCTTCAAAATGGCGCCCTCTTTGCATAGTAAAATAAAACCTTTTTTCCACCAAATCAGCATCCGAAAATAACTTTTCATATTTTTAGTCAAAAGCTCACAATACAAGGGACCTTATATTTCGAAGCTATGCACCAAATACAGAGCTCTTGCGAGAGACCCTTTTTGAGATTATCGCATATAGCTTTTTGAGCTAGCTAGAATGATTGTTTGGTAGACGGTTTTCAAAAGACATTTTTCGTAAAGAAAGTCTTTGTTAAAAGATCTTATCAAAAGCTCACTAAGAATACTTTTGTTTAGAACAATTAGACGCAGGGGAGAGCTTTTTTGAACTTGTTCGTGTGATTGGATGGCAGGTTTTGCAGATGTTCAGCTTCAAGACCAGCTTTTAAAAAGCTTTTGAAAAACAATCAACTAAAACGTTTACTTGCAAGAAAATCCCCCGTCTAAACCCCATCTATATTGCAACTTGTATGAACTAGCTTCTCATTTCAAATCAAAAAAAAAGCTTATATTTTTAAGATGACATTTCCATAAAAATTGTTAAAAAATTGTATAAAAGCTTTTTAAAGTATTTTTTTTATGGAAATGAAGATTAATATTTTGCGTGCATTTTTTATGTATACATATCTCTCTATACGCAGTCCTCAGCATTAAAGCCACTTTAATTTTTTATACCAGCATTTATTGCTCGTATTTTATTTTTACCTCATTGTCATGCCAATTGTGGCTTTTACAACCGTCACAATTTGTGCATGTCACGCGGACTGCATTAACCTTTTTCACGCGAGCTATTTGTTCTTGCATTTTTACGATGTACTTACTCTTCCTTCTTTTTTTTTGTATATTTTTTAGTTAAGCGCTCAATTTTACTAGTCTGTTTTTTTTTTTGCTTAATTACTGTGCTAATTATAAGTGGCTTAAGTACTAGCAACTGTATGTGCTCATTTGCATTTGCGGGCACAATTGCTATTGTAAGTGTCGGGGATTAAGCATGTTCTGGTGTGTTTTGGAACTTTTTGGTTTTTGTTTTGCGAGAGGGATTTCTGTTTGAAATTGCTTATTTAAGAAAGTTTGAGTTGACTTCTTAAGTATTATATACAAGAACATTTTTTTAATACTAAGGAGATGGTATATATCATTTCATTTAATTTATTTTATTTTATTTTATTTTATTTTATTTTATTTTATTTTATTTTTTTTTATTTTATTTTATTTTTTTTAATTTTATTTTATTTTATTTTATTTTATTTTATTTTATTTTATTTTATTTTATTTTATTTTTTTTTATTTTATTTTATTTTTTTTAATTTTATTTTATTTTATTTTATTTTATTTTATTTTATTTTATTTTATTTTATTTTATTTTATTTTATTTTATTTTATTTTATTTTATTTTATTTTATTTTATTTTATTTTATTTTATTTTATTTTATTTTATTTTATTTTATTTTATTTTATTTTATTTTATTTTATTTTATTTTATTTTATTTTATTTTATTTTATTTTATTTTATTTTTTTTTATTTTATTTTATTTTATTTTATTTTATTTTATTTTATTTTATTTTATTTTATTTTATTTTATTTTATTTTATTTTATTTTATTTTATTTTATTTTATTTTATTTTATTTTATTTTATTTTATTTTATTTTATTTTATTTTATTTTATTTTATTTTATTTTATTTTATTTTATTTTATTTTATTTTATTTTATTTTATTTTATTTTATTTTATTTTATTTTATTTTATTTTATTTTATTTTATTTTATTTTATTTTATTTTATTTTATTTTATTTTATTTTATTTTATTTTATTTTATTTTATTTTATTTTATTTTATTTTATTTTATTTTATTTTATTTTATTTTATTTTATTTTATTTTATTTTATTTTATTTTATTTTATTTTATTTTATTTTATTTTATTTTATTTTATTTTATTTTATTTTATTTTATTTTATTTTATTTTATTTTATTTTATTTTATTTTATTTTATTTTATTTTATTTTATTTTATTTTATTTTATTTTATTTTATTTTATTTTATTTTATTTTATTTTATTTTATTTTATTTTATTTTATTTTATTTTATTTTATTTTATTTTATTTTATTTTATTTTATTTTATTTTATTTTATTTTATTTTATTTTATTTTATTTTATTTTATTTTATTTTATTTTATTTTATTTTATTTTATTTTATTTTATTTTATTTTATTTTATTTTATTTTATTTTATTTTATTTTATTTTATTTTATTTTATTTTATTTTATTTTATTTTATTTTATTTTATTTTATTTTATTTTATTTTATTTTATTTTATTTTCTTTCAACTTTAGTCCATATCAAATCACCCAGCCAACTCAACAACTAAAGTCCTTCAACAAGTAATCCTTCTCATAGCAACTTATCATAAAGTAAATGGCCAGCCAAACAACAGTAAAATGTCTAAAATAAGCTCATCATTGTGCAGCTTATAAGTATTTCTACTAAACCTAACAACAACAAAAGCTACAAAACTAAAATCGCCAACACTCAAAAGGCGCGCAAAGTTGAGCATACTTACGCCTTGAACAACGAATAACAGCGAATATGGACATAAAAGCGCAAAGCCATACGGTTCGACGCCTTAAAATATGCAATGCAAAAATTATGCTTATTTCAATGAGTTGGCGTTGTTGTTGTTGGTGTTGTTATGGCTCACTATTTACAGCTGCTGGCAGCTGATTGTGCAAGTTGAGTGTTGTAGTGGTGTACATATACTCATATATATTCAAGTTGATGTGAACTTTCAACGACTGCCCAGAGTTTTGTTTGAAAAGTGCAATTTATCATTTCATACATGGAACATTTCAACGGAGCAATTTTACGCTTGAGAACTTTCAGGTTTCAAGTTGAGAGTATAAACTACGAATTGGCGTGATTGGCGGAAAGTGAATAATAAACTTGTATTAGTTAGTATGCAATAAATTGGGAGTGGGGAGAAGCTGCACATGGCGCCAGCAAATCAAATAAAAGTGAAAACGAGACTTTAGCGCATACTACTTAAAAGAGATACTGTACATTGGAACGGAGCGGAACGAAAAGTGGATGGTATTTGAATTGCAGATTTGTAGGCTGAGGGCGAATAAAGCTTCTTCACACTTGCGCCATCGCCGCAGAAAAAATTCGAAAAGAGAACATAGCTGACAACGGAAGAGAAACTGTACCTAGGAACGAAACTAGAATTGAAAAGCGAGGGGATAGAAACTCGAGCCAGAATCGGTAACGGCACTGCAAACGAGACCAAACATATGACAGAAACTGGGCCTATAACCGTGGCCATAGTTGATGCTAAGACCCTAGATGAAAGCGAAGAGAAATCTGGAACCAGAAATGGAAACGAAACTGGAACTGAAACCGTGATCGAAGCTGAAACCGATTATTTTCTCATACTAAAATAGAAACCAGAACAGCAAAAAGTTAGAGAAACTGAAACGCTACTAACGCTGGAACCACATCGGAAAGAAACCGGAAACTAGAATCGGCAGCGGAATTGAAACTGAAGGAAAAACTGGCCTGGAAACTGAAACAAAGTTAGAAACTGGAAATGAATTAAGTGGTTGTGGAAACTGAGATTGGAACACGAAATCAGGTTGGAAATGGAACTGAAACCGTAACTAAGCAATCGGAATAGAAACAGTTAAATTATAAGTCATATTATCCGAAACTGGGGAAGAAACCGGAACTGTTAGAAGGAACCGAAGCTTATACCGAGACCAAATCCACACTATAACCGAAGGCCGAAGAAATATTGAAACTAGAAAAGAAGTCGGAATTGTGAAGGGAACCGAAACAGGGGAGAAACCGTAAGAGGAATAGCAAGTTGAAAAAAAAAATCGGAAGTGGTACGAGTGTATTGAGCGAAACCGACACAAGGGATAGGTCGAAAGTGGAACAGTGACGAAAACTGGAAAAATATTGGAAATGGTATAGTGACCTAAAACGAAACAGCAGAAAATATTGGAAGTGGAACTGTGAACGGAAAAGTGACCGAAATCGAAGCTGCGGAAAAAAGGGGAAGTGGAAAAGTGACCGGAACCGAAACTGTAGAAAAACTTATAAGTGGAAAAGTGACTAGAATCGATCGTGGAAAAAATGGGAGGTAGAATAGTGACTTAAACCGAAACTGCAGTAAAAACTATAAGTGGAATTGTGACCGGAAAGAAATTGGATAAAAAATGGGAGGTGGAATAGTGATCGAATCTGAAGCTGTAGAGAAAATGGGAAGTGGAATAGTGACCGGAATCGAAAGTGGAGAAAAAATGGGAAGTGGAATTGTGACCGTAACCAAAAAAAAAAACTAATGGCGGCGATATACCAACAGGTTATCATAACCTCTAACGAGATTTTTAGCCGAGCTTCTCTTTCCAACTTGTGGTGTGTTGCTTTTGAGTTTTTCCTACAAGTTGGCGGGACCTACAGTGTTTTGCCGACTCCGAACGGCACTTGCAAAGCAAATGAATTTTTTGCTGAGAACCTTCTCATGGCAGAAATACACCCGGAGAGTTTGCCAAACTACTTCCGAGGGGCGACCCCGTTTAGAAAAATCGTTTTTTCTAAATAATTTTTGATGTTACTTTTGCCGGGCATCGAACCGCCACGACTTGGTGTAGAAGGCCGAACACTTAACCGCTACACCACGGCGGCCGCCAAAGCTGGAGAAAAAAAAAGGGAGGTGGAATAGTGACAGAAACCGAAGCTGGAGACAAATGGGAAGTGGAATAGTGGCCGGAATCGAAAGTGGAGAAAAAATGGGAGGTGGAATAAAGACCTAAAGCAAAGCTGGGGAATAAAGGGGAAGTGGAATAGTGACCGGAACTGAAAGTGCAGAAAGAATAGGAGGTAGAATAGTGACCGAAAAAAACGGTAAGTGAAATAATGACCGGAACCGAAAGTGGAGAAGAAATGGGAGGTAGAATAGTCACCGAAACCGAGGCTGGAGAAAAAATGGAAAGTGGAATAGCGACGGTAAGTGAAATAGTAACCTAAACCGAAAGTGAAGAAAAACATGAGAAGTGGAATAGTGACCTGTATCGAAATTGAGAGAAAAATTAGGAAGTGGAATAGTGAAAAAATGGAAAAAGAATAGTAACCAAAACTCAAAGAATACTCATAGGAGTAGGAACAATAACCGAAAACGGAACAGAAAGTGTAACTGAGACCTAAAGTGCGAGCTGAAACGATATGGGAGATGGAACAACAAACGAACTTTACCCGTAGGGAAACCCAAAAGCGGCATAAAAGTCGAAAGTGGAACAGAAATAAAAAATTGTTCGTAATATAAAATGAGACTAAAACCTGGAGTGAAATCTTAACTGGAAACCAAATGGAATCGGAACACCAAAACGCCATCAGAAGAATGTTTGACTAGAAAAGTTGTGTTACACGGTGTAATAAATGTAAAACACTTGAGAAAAAGGAACAAATAAAAAAGATTCCCACAAAAAAAAACTTTATGCCACAGGCTCTCTTATGAATTTTCTGCTCCATAAAATTAAATTAAAACCCTAATTTGCTCTGTTGTGTAATTGCTCACAAATTGAGCGCGTTAACAGTAATTTCGAATGCATGTTATTGTTATAATTATTGTTGTAGTAGAATATTATTAACTCAATAGCGCGTTTAATCTCAAAGGTTGTAATTAAATTTGCACTTTACCTAAATAACAAGCTTGCCAAGAGCCGCCTACAGCACAAAAAGGTGTAAAATCAATAAGCGCGCGAATAAACACACACCCGCCGCCAGCCCATCCGCATTCCCTCAAACCCATGTACTTTACTCAGCCAACCCTCAGGCGCACAACAGTCCTCACTACACTAGCGGCCATGTATTTTATTGCATATTCAACAATCAGCTCTGGTTGACAAGGCAAGCGCGCCTAAAAGCGCGCTACAATTTGCAACATTGACCCGTTCTCGTCTTATGCAGTGAAGCGCGAAAAGGCAAATTTTTTTTTTCAAGTGAAAGGTAGCAAAGTAAGAAATAAAATGAAAAAATCTGTAGCCCTTAAGCGCATACGCCTGCAATAAAAAATTAAAAGCTTTTTTTTTACAAAAAAATGCTTCCCTTCTGTTTTTCGACAGGCAAGAATTTTATATTTTTATTTTAACCTTCTCTTTTTGGAAATTTTTGTTTTCCTTTCTTTCCCTTTAGGCATTAAAATTCAAGCGTTGTTTATTCCCATTGCTGCTGAAGGGAGGTTATTCAATACATATGCATGAACATATGCCATTGTCCATTTCGGTGAGTTAAATTTTGTATTGCATACTTTTTGGCGCTGTTGTTTAATTTTTTTGTTATTCAGCAGAAATTCGTGCTTTCTTTTATTATTTATTTATTTTTTTTACAGTTTTCAATGTATCCTCTTTATTTATGTATGCATATGTTTCTCCATACATATTTATATGCTTTCATGGGAATTGCTTTAATTCCAGCAATAAATAAAAAAACATATCATATGAGTTGAATGTTTGCAGGATAGTGAAGATAAATTTTTTTGTATGAATTTCGGGTGTTATGAATATAAATTTATTTAGCGTATTCCTGAAATCTTGTGGAAGCCTGGCATATTTGCGAACGTAGTGTGCTTTTAAATAAAGCTATTACTTTAAGAGAAAAATCAGTGATGGGCACACTTTTTTTTTTACTTTTTATAGTTTTTTTTCGGAACTTCCCTAGACCTACAAAAAACAAAAGCTTCAAAAATAAGTTGTCCCATTACAAACTTTCATCAATACATAAACAAAAATTTGCCAATAACCGCTTATCCAATAACAATCCAACTGTAAGCAAGGCCTGTTCAGAATAGAGCTGCTACAATAAAACTCATTGTCATTGCCTTCACTATCGACATTGTTAGCCAATAGGCAAATTCAGTTGTGTTGATTGTTCTTTTGTTACTGTCGCATTTGCTATCGTTCTTTTGCGCGTTCAACGTTCAATGTTTGCCAAAAACAAAAAACAAATAGCGTACCAAAATGATAATATTGTGAATGCATACAAGCTGCGTTTTTGTAACCATCGAGCGGGCTGCTTTGATAGTGATGCAACCAAGCCACTATGTGGCCAATATACGGCGGTTGTTTTGGTGACCAGTGAAACGATGGTTGTGTTTGTGAAAGGGTCAATAAAAAATACTGCATTCAAGTTTTATATGTATTCGAAATTTTAATGCCAGATGAAAAGAGTTAATATAGCAAAGTGACCATAAAAAGAAATTTTTTGAAAAAAAAAATAGGTGGCCACTCTGAAAACTGCCTCAAGGTCAATGGCTTGCCGAGATTTTGGTCGATATAGAAACGAAGGAATAAATAAACTGTTGCTAGGTGGCAACTCTATGCGGCAACCCTGGCTGAAAGTATCTTCATTGGTATATGGCCGAAAATACCTTTCATTTGATACACATATTGGCATATTTTGCTCAATATTTAAAACATATTTTGACAGGTGGCAACCCTGTATATCACCCAATGTGGCAACACTCAAGTAGAAATCCTTTAAATAAAGCATACTGTCTATATGCCAATTTCAATACAAATCTCTTTATCAGTTCCCTAGGTTTCCATACGAAGGCATAAATAAAATGGGGTTAGGTGGCAACCCTAGTTGACAACCCTGCCTAAAATTGTTTTCGTTGGTACATGGCCGAAAATACCTTTCATTTGATACCCATATTGACAATATTTTGTTCAATATTTAAAACATATTTTGACAGGTGGCAACCCTGTACACCTCCCGAAATGGCAACAATTGAGTAGAAAGTCTTTGAATGAAGCATACTATCTATATTCAAAATTTAACATAAATCGTTTCAGCATTTCCCGCGATATTCGTCGATATATGAAGAAATAAATAAAAATGGAGTTAGGTGGCAACCCTAGGTGGCCTGAAATTATCTTAGTTGCAATATGGCCGAAAATACCTTTGGACTGATACCCATATTGGCATATCTTGTTCAATATTTAAAATAAATTGTGATAGGTGGCAACCCTGTAAGCCCTCCGAAGTGGCAACACCTAAGTAGAAAGTCTATGAATGAAGCTTATTATCTATATTACAAATTTGCTATATCTCGAGATATAGACATGAAATGTCCGTTGCCACTATTTGTTGCCTCAAGTCCGACACTATTGCCACTATTTTTTAGTTAAAGTTTCAATTTCCAAAAAAAACTTTGCATCGCCGCCTAAGAAGTTAACTTCAAAAGAAAAAAAAATAAAGAAAAAAATAAATAAAAAATAAATTAAAAATTAAAAAAAAAAATACAAAAAAAATAAAATAAAATAAAATAATATCAAATAAAAAAAAAAAATTAATAAAATTAAATAAAAAAATAAAATAAAAAAAATGAAAAAAAATAAAATAAAAGAAAATAAAAAAATTAAATGCAGTAAAATTAAATAAAATAAAATTCAAAATAAAATAAAGCAAAGTAAAATAAAATAGAATGAAATAAAATAAAATAAAATAAAATAAAATAAAATAAAATAAAATAAAATAAAATAAAGTGAAAAAATAATAAAATAAAGTAAAAGAAAATAAAATAAAATAATTATTCATCTGTGTATCTAGCCAAAAAATGCGTTACATACCTTCAGGCGAACAATAAAAGTTAACTTATGGCTTATGCGCCGCCCCACAGGAAATTTATTGCCCCAATGTGGTACTTAAGTAATAACTAACAGCCAGAAGTTAAGTGTCGTTTGTGTACAAAGTATTTTTGGCTAAACCAAAATTTAGAGGCGCGCCTAATTGTAGGCTATGCCCAAAAACAGGAAAGCTGTAAATAGCATAATGGTGATATCAAAAAAGGAGAGGAAACGGTCTACAAAGCGATACGAAAACGAAATTTTGTTGCTCCTTTTGTGGCGCTC
>CAXKVI010000003.1:117964385-117973446 GCA_964058755.1 Campiglossa producta
GGAAACAACAGGTGGAGGATGACTTGTACTCCCTTGGGGTTTCCAATTGGCGTCAGTTATCGCTAAAAAGGAATGACTGGCGTGCTTTGATTCGAAACGGCCAAAATCGCCTAGGCGGTTAAGCGTCATCATGACGCAAGCCAAGATTAGTTTAAGCGATAACAATATTTTAGTTTAGCCAATTACAATATTTTTTGCAATTCTTTTTAAATATGTAGTGTTAGTTAATTCATTTCTTTTCTTCATAATTCTTTGCAGCTGTTTGTTTTTTTTTTGATTATTTTCCTTTTTTTCTAACTCTTTCTCCATTATCCTTTCTTGATATTTGAGTTTTCGATAAAATAAGTTCTCATCTCCAGTCAATATTTGATTGCAAACATACGTACATATGTACATACCAATATACATATAACTGTTGTCAACTATAGCTTCGTTTCTTTCCTGCTAATTAATTTCTTGATCAAAAATAGCAGCGAATCCAGCAGCTTTTTGACATTTAATTGAGAGAGAGAGCGCCAATACGCTGCAAGTTATTGCTGGAGATTTTTCGTCCAGCAGAAACTAGCAAGCAGGAACAGCTGATCGGTGACATAGCAAAACAACAACAAAAATGTAAATTCAAATTGTTAGCCAATCAGAAACGTAACCCCTGTTTTGTCTGCAAGTTTCTGCTGAACCCTGTTCGACGAAAAATTAGCAGAGATGAGATTTTGACAGCTTTTTACAAGACTCTCTTCTGCTGACAGGTCTTTGCTGGAGATTTCAAGAAACAAAGCTTATAATTAATGTAGGTACGTACATACATATGTACGAATATGCTAAAAACAATGGGGCAATTTGGCAAAGCCGTTTAAGCTTTGAAGGGAAGTCAAATTCAGACATGGCGGCATACAGGCAACTCCTTTATGCGCTCTCAAAAGTGGCTTTGAAATCTACAAAGAGATTATGTGTGTCGATTCTTATATCATGGGTCTTCTCCAGGATTTAGCGTATCGTGAAAATCTGGTCTATGGTAGACTTACCAGGTCTAAATCCACACTGATAAGGTCCAATCAGTTTGTCTACGATGGGCTTCAGTCTTTCACACAATACGCTAGAAAGAACCTTATATGCGATATTACGAAGACTGATTCCGCGGTACTTGGTGCGCATTGCAGGATCGCTTTCTTGTGGATTGGCCAGAGCACACTTAAATTCCAATCAGGAGGCATGCTCAAGAGCTGATGCATACTTTTTACCAGCTCTTCGCCTCCGTGTTTGAACAGCTCGGCGGGTAGTCCGTCTTTTCCAGGCGCTTTGTTGTTTTTGAGCCGGGATATAGCTATCCTCACTTCATCATAGTCAGGTGGTGGGACGACTTTTCCATCGTCAGGGATTGGGGTATCGGGTTCGACGTCTCCCTCGCAATTTACCAGTCAGAAGGGCCCCTTCCATAATTTAAGTATACTCTGTACGTCGGTTACCAGGTCGCCATTATTGTCCTTACAGGAACTTGCCCCGGTCTTAAAACCTTCCGTCATCCGCCGGATCTTTTCATAGAATTTTCGGGCATCATTCCTGTCAGCCAGCATCTCAAGCTCCTCACACTCACGCCTTTCGGCCTGACTTTTCTTTTTTCTGAAAAGGCGTCTCTCTCTCTTCTTTGCCTCACGATAATGTTGCCATGCACTGCGGGTTGCGCCCGTTCGCAACGTCTCCTTGTAGGCAGCGTCCTTTTTTTCGAGGCAGTTTTGCATTCCTCATCGTACCAGTTGTTCTTGCAGGCTCCCTGGAACCCTATAGTGGCCTCAGCGGTGGTACGCAATGAGTGAGATATATGCGTCCATTGCTCGGTTACATCGTTAGGATGAGGATTGCAATAGCAAGTGTGAGAGTCGAGTGGTGAAATTATTAGCTGTCTGGGTCATGCGCAGCTTCTCGACGTCAACTGTCCTTTCGTTATTGTGCGCACTTTCTTCGCTGCACAGAAGCGTGTGCGTATCTTGTTATGTTGAAAAACCTCGCCTTGACGCGGATCACAGCGAGACGCTCGTCCAACACGAATCCTACACCACGCGCTTTGCCGCGTGTCTGGCCACTATAGTATACGTCACAAGTTCCGATGGTTGTCTTTCCTTGTCCCGTCCATCGCATTTCCTGCAGGACGGTGATGTCAGCCTTTGCGTTTACGAGGACATCAACCAGTCGGGCAGCGGTAACATCTCTGGAAAGGGTCCGAACATTGCAGGTACATGCCTTAATATTCTTCTCATAGTCCTTGGTTCGTTTTGCCGGGTCGTCAATATTAAAGGGTGTTCTCATCCGAGGCTTTTTTTGCTTTTCATTGGAATTCAGTTTTTACGTGGCGGGTCCCAAACCTAGCGCACAACCCGTCTACGGGATAATCCAGGCTTTTACAAAAATTAAATTAAAGGGCGACAAGGTTACATACAGCTGCAACTTCATTGGACGCCATCAGTAGCCCGATTCAATAACTTTTAACTACTCGCCAAGAGTTTGGGTTTTCGCCGGGGTTTGGCGTTTATTCTTAACGTAACTGCCATTCTCTAACTTGCCTTTAACGCACTTGGCGATAAAATAGTTAGGGAATCGACCTACAGGTGTTACAATTGTAACCCGCGTGGTCAATTTGCTGCAGAATGCATAAAGGCGAAAAGGGAAAAAGGAGCATGTTACGCTTGTGGAAGTACATCACATCATGCATGGAGTTGTCCAGACAAGAAGGTGATTGTTCAGCTAGTCGGTGAAGAGAAGTATGAATATGTAAGAAATTTCCATTTTATCATAAAAAATCATATCTACATAAATTTTTCCGCAGAATGCCCCATGGATTCCGGTAGTCCAGTTAGCCTGATCAGGAAATCTGCTGTTCGAAAAATTTAATTTGAAACTTTTATCTAACTTACAATTGAATTACTTTGGCTTAAATAAATCGAGAATCCATAATTTTTGGAAAATTTTATGTTCCGTTCTAATAAATAATACACTTTTTGATATAAATTCGATTGTTGTTGCTGATGAGACGATATGGTATGAGCAAGGCGAATAAATTTACAGGTGGCTTTTTCCAACCATATGACTTCTTCCTTGCAAAATTCGCCCTACTCACTAGGGATGTCAATTTGGTATCGTTTTCGTATGACAGTTACAAATAAATTTCTGAAATTCCATTAAAATTTTCAAATTTTGAAAAAAATATTCTTTGCGTTACAAAACAAATCGTGTTCAAGTAAAAACTTTTAAAAAGTACGTTTAAGTGTTTGCACTACATTCATATATCCATCCGAATATGGTAAAGTGCGCATTGTACCCTAAAATTCAGAAACGTAGAGCCGGAAAATTTTGCCACGTTCCCTTTCCTGCGCCCATGGCTGCTCCAGCAGAAACTGAGGGTTTGCCTAATTCTGGGGTTTAATTTCTTAATTCCTTTTTTTTCTCAAATTTAATTATAAAGCTCTTTCAGATCAACATTGCAAATTTATGAACTACCAAACATGGTATATGCGCCAATAGCTGCTCTAGATGGCACTGAGCTTTTGCCTGATTCTGGGTTTTATCCACAACCAAGCGTGGTATGTGAAATTCTGCCTATCCAGCAACCCATACAAGCAGATTTCAAGTAAGTTGTTTGCTTATTACTAAAAACAAATAAGTTTTAAGTTAACATCCTCTAATTATTATTATTATTATAAGGCCTTATAACACCGCGACCATTAGTACGATCTATTATGTGACCTATCAGATTATTGCTGTATGTGGAGGCTCTTTATAAATTTGAGCACCTCAGGTTTTTTTTATTCCATATTACGAACGGATTGAGAGTCACCCCACCTAGGTAGCAGACTCTCTTTCTTGCTAACGTAAAGCATTTATAAAACTGGATACTCGAAAGTATGAGAAGTGGAAGAGATAGACCCACCAATAAGTATACCGACATGACCAGGACAATGAGCTCAGTTGATCGAGCCATGCCCGTCTGTCTGCTGTGCGTCTGTTTGAACGCAAACTAGTCCCTCAGTTTTTGAGATATGAGGCTGAAATTCGGAGTGCTGCTTTTATTTTATGTGGAAACCACCTAGATCGGAACGATATTACACATAGCCCCCATACAATCGGGTGTTCCGATAAACGGATTTTGGGCTAAGCTCCTGTAATTAAACAGGTAGGTAGGTAGAAGTGGCTGCCGCAAAGGCACACCTAGGCCAGTAATAAAAGGCCCATTGTGATACCACCAAACACTAAGAAAGTCAGTCCCGGGGCCCGGCCATATGGAAAATCCCAGTGCTGTCGGGACTCTCCATATAGCCGAAACCCGGGACTGACACTCCTAACCGACACCGCTACCCCTCCTCGAACCATTTTGATAACTTGATGAAGGCCATCAAGTCCTTTATGTCTAGCTCCGCGACCTGGCTTAAGCTAACCAGGAAGGGAACTCCCAGAGAGCGCCTTCTCGCTCCGCTTAAGGCCGGGCAGTTGCAGATGAGGTGCTCCACCGTTTCCTCTTCCTCATCATCTTTGCAACTCCTGCAGCATCGTCGGTAGGGAACGCCTAGCCTTGCTGCGTGCCTACCAATAAGGCAGTGCCCGGTTAAAACACCTATTAATATGGAGATTTCCTTCCTTTTTAGGGCGTATATGTGTCTAGATCTTTTAAGATCGCATTTTGGCCAGGTTTGCTTGGATATCCGGCACCCTGGGGCTTGTAGCCATCTTTCGTTGGCTTCGCGGAGTGTATGCTCCTTCAGCATTAGCTTGCACGTGGCAAACGGCATACCTATGCGCTCTTTATCTTGAAGAATCTGCTTGGTCGTGCCCTGCCTGGCAAGTTCGTCTGCCCTACAGTTTCCCTCAATGTCCCTGTGTCCCGGGACCCATGTGAGGTTCACGCGGTTCTGTTGGGCCATCTCTTGAAGAGATCGACGACAGCTGAGCGTCAGTTCAGAGTTGAACGAGTAAGAGCCAAGGGATTTGATGGCCGCTTGGCTGTCGCTGAAAATACAGATATCCTGTCCGATGGTGCGTTCACCTATCCAAGTCACGGCGTCTATGATTGCAGAAACTTCAGCCTGGAAAACGCTGCAGTGATCAGGTAGAAAGGAGAGTTATAGGTCCAAATCCCTTGAGTAAACCACTCCTCCGACTCTGCCGTCTAACTTCGAGCCGTCGGTGTATATAAAAGTGCCGCCATTAGTAGCGGGACACCGATCTATGTTCTCCCAGTCTTCCCTGCTGGGAATGTTTATTCTAAAACAACAATCTCCGACTGTTGTGGTCACACACCGATCTGTGCTCAGAGGGAGAAAGCTGTAAGATCTTAGAATACAGGAGTATCCAATAGTGCTTGCGCCCCAGACGGACGTTTCCCTTAGACGCACAGCCGATGCTGCTGCTGCCCGGTACCCTTCCAGATCGAGTGGCAAAAAGCCAAGAATGGCCTGGAGAGCTTCATTGGGCGTTGTTCTTAACGCCCCGCTTATACAGATCATGCTCGATCTGTGGACTTTTCCTAACAGATTTAGGTTTGTTGCCTTTCCTAGCGCAGGCCACCATACCACGACTCCATACAGCATAATTGGCTGGATTATCGCAGTGTAGATCCATCTGCAAATTTTGGGGCTGAGCCCCCATTTTTTGCCAATGGCTCTTTTACACGTGTAAAGTGCAATGCACGCTTTCCTCTGGCGCTGGATGACATTCTCCTTCCAGTTAAGCTTTCTATCTAGAACTGTGCCTAGGAATTTGGCTTTGTCAGCTAAGTTCAGGCGCACGCCATCTAGTTCTGGTAGGGTCAGCGGTGGTATCTTGTACCGCCTGGTATAAAGGACAAGCTCCACCTTTCCCGGGTTGATGCTAAGTCCGCAGCGAGAGGACCATGAAGAAACTTCTCGCAGTGCTACTTGCATCAAGTCACACAGGGTTTGTGGGAATTTGCCCCTATATGCAATAGCTAAATGTCTGCATATGCCACTATCTTCCCGCCCCCCCACCTTGTGTCTCGTAGCAGCGAGTTTACGGTGAGGTTCCATAGGAGCGGGGAGAGAACACCACCCTGAGGCGTTCCTCTTGTGACATAGCGGGAAAGATCAACTGTTCCCAGTGAAGAAACTATTTTCCTTCCCTTTAGTAGTTGATCAATTAGTCCAATAAGAGACCTATTTATGCCCAGGTTTGTTAAAGTAGTGTTAATAGCCTCCGGCCTTATATTGTTGAAAGCCCCTTCGATGTCCAGAAAGGCCACGAGACAGTACTCCTTTTCGTGCAATGATTTTTCAACAATAGAGACTAGGCTGTGGAGCGCAGTTTCCGTTGATTAAAAAAACATTAATTAAACAGGTAGGGAGACGTGAAATATCGTAACTATTGCTCTTTTAGAATGTGTAATGTCGATGTTAAAAATCAATGAGATTGAACGAATATAACACATCCCTCTCATATACAAGTTGTACTGGGGATCTACAATGAAAATCGTGACGCTTATTCATGAAAGGAATATAGCCTTCGGCACAGCCGAAGACAGCTTTTCTTACATGTTTTTAAATGTCTTTGATGCCCCGGGACGTATAAGTAACAAAAAATGCACTTTCAATTGCATTTCGCAAGAGTCGATGGGGGATATTTTAAAAGTAAAACATAGAGCTGATGGAGATTTTACTCCTCTTTCAGAATATATAGCCTTTTTCAATATGTGAGAAGAAACTAAGCCGAGAAGAACAAAGCGCACCAAAATAGTCGAAGAACGAACTTAAAGCTGGCAAGTTTTTTTTTTTTTCCAAAGATTACCTAACCTAACCTAACCCCGGCATGTTCATGATTACAGCTTCAGAATATCGAGAAGGACCTCAGAACGAAATTTAATAGCGGTACGCGGTGGTGCATATTTTGGGTAAAATGCACCACCTTTGAACGGACTTCCCCAGGGGTTCTACCAGGATAGGAAGTGGCAAGTCGGTGTTTTTGGGGTCGGGCCATGGCCAGCTTTGATAATTTGAGCATTTTATTTCATTACGCTATGGTGCATATTTTCGTCAAAAATTGACTTTTCATCAACCAATTACAACGTTTCTGCCAGGATAGGACCAGGCAAGTCGGTGGTTTGAGGCTGCCCAGGGTACCAGTAAATGACCTTTACGGGTCACATTTTAGCACGCTAGGTGGGTTCTCAGAAAAGGAGGGGTGCTCAGAAAAAGGGGCGTGGCACCTCCCATACAAACTAATTTTTTCAAGCAGAATATCTGTGAAAGGGTTCAAGGTAGAGCCCTGAAAATTGGTATAGACCTATATGATACCAAGGGTATTCTCACACATAAAAAAGGGGAGTTATCAGAAAAGGGGGCGTGGAACCTCCCATTAAAATAAATTTTTCAAGCAGAATATCTGCGAAAGGCTTCAAGGTAGGGACCTGAAAATTGATATAGACCTATATTATATCAAAAGCATTCTCACACATAAAAAGCGGGTTCTCAAAAAAGGGGGCGTGGCACCTCCTATACAAACTAAATTTTTAAAGCAGAATATATGTGAAAGTGTTTAAGGTAGGGACCTGAAAATTGGTAATAGACATATAAGATATGACCTGAAAATTGGTATAGACCTATATGATTCCATTTTCACACATAAAAAGGGGGTTTATCAGAAAAGGGGGCGTGGCACCTCCCATACAAACTAAATTTTTCCAGCAGAATATCTGAAAATGGCCATAGACCATAATTCTTCAAGCAGAATATCTGTGAAACGGTTCAAGGTAATGACCTGAAAATTGGTATAGGCCTATACGACATGAAAAGCATTCTCACACACAAAAAGGGGGTTCTCAGAAAAAGGAGCGTGGCACCTCCCATACAAACCAAATTTTTCAAGCAGAATATCTCTGAAAGGGTTCAAGGTAGAGGCCTGAAAATTGGTATAGACCTATATGATATCAAGGGCATTCTCACACATAAATAGGGGATTTTTCAGAAAAGGGGAGTTTTCAGAAAAGGGGGCGTGGTACCTCCCATACAAACTAAATTTTTCAAGCATAATATCTGTGAAAGGGTTCAAGGTAGAGGCCTGAAAATTGGTATAGACCTATATGATATCAAGGGTATTCTCACACATAAAAAAGGCGAGTTATCAGAAAAGGGGGCGTTGAACCTAAAAATGGGGGTTATCAGAAAAGGGGGCGTGGCACCTCCCATACAAACTAAATTTTTCAAGCAGAATATCTGAAAATGGCCATGGACCATAATTCTTCAAGCAGAATATCTGTGAAACGGTTCAAGGTAATGACCTGAAAATTGGTATAGACCTATACGACATGAAAAGCATTCTCACACACAAAAAGGGGGGTTCTCAGAAAAGGGAGCGTGGCACCTCCCATACAAACAAAATTTTTCAAGCAGAATATCTCTGAAAGGGTTCAAGGTAGAGGCCTGAAAATTGGTATAGACCTATATGATATCAAAGGCATTCTCACACATAAAAAGGGGAGTTATCAGAAAAGGGGGCGTGGTACCTCCCATACAAACTAAATTTTTCAAGCAGAATATCTGTGGAAGGTTTCAAGATAGGGACCTAAAAAATTGGTATAGACCTATACGACATGAAAGCATTCTCACACACAAAAAGGGGGGTTCTCAGAAAAAGGAGCGTGGCACCTCCCATACAAACAAAATTTTTCAAGCAGAATATCTCTGAAAGGGTTCAAGGTAGAGGCCTGAAAATTGGTATATACCTATATGATATCAAATGCATTCTCACACATAAAAAGGGGAGTTATCAGAAAAGGGGGGCGTGGTACCTCCAATACAAACTAAATTTTTCAAGCAGAATATCTGTGGAAGGTTTCAAGATAGGGACCTAAAAAATTGGTATAGACCTATACGACATGTAAAGCATTATCACACAAAAAGGTGGGTTCTCAGAAAAAGGAGCGTGGCACCTCCCATACAAACAAAACTTTTCAAGCAGAATATCTCTGAAAGGGTTCAAGGTAGAGGCCTGAAAATTTGTATAGACCTATATGATATCAAAGGTATTCTCACACATAAAAAGGGGAGTTATCAGAAAAGGGGGCGTA
>CAXKVI010000003.1:117988646-118006146 GCA_964058755.1 Campiglossa producta
AAACAAATAAAATAAAAAAGAAAAGAAAAGAAAAGAAAAGAAAAGAAAAGAAAAGAAAAGAAAAGAAAAGAAAAGAAAAGAAAAGAAAAGAAAAGAAAAGAAAAGAAAAGAAAAGAAAAGAAAAGAAAAGAAAAGAAAAGAAAAGAAAAGAAAAGAAAATAAAATAAAATAAAATAAAATAAAATAAAATAAAATAAAATAAAATAAAATAAAATAAAACAAAATAAAATAAAATAAAAAAAATAAATTAAATAAAATAAAATTAAATTAAATTAAATTAAACTAAATTAAATTAAATTAAATTAAATTAAATTAAATTAATTTGATTTCAACAAAATTAAATAAAAAAATGCAATGAAATAAAAAAATTTCAAAAAAAAAAATTGAAAAATAAAATAAAGTAAAATAAAAAAAATAGAATGAAATAAAATTAAATAAAATTAAATTAAATTAAATTAAATTAAATTAAATTATATTAAATTAAATTAAATTAAACTAAATTAAATTAAATTAAATTAAATTAAATTAAATTAAATTGAATTGAACAAAATTAAATAAAAAAATGAAATGAAAAAAAATTGAAAAAAAATTGAAAATAAAATAAAATAGAATAAAATAAAATTAAATAAAATTGAATTCAACATAATTAAATAAAAAAAAATGAAATGAAATAAAAAAATTTAAATAAAATTGAATTAAATAAAAACTAAATTAAATCAAATAAGATTAATAAGAAATAAAATTAAATTAAATTGAATAAAAGTATAAAAAAATTAATTAAATAAATTAAAAAAAAACAAGTAAGGAAGTCTAAGTTCGGGTGAAACCGAACATTACATACCCAGCTGTGCACATAAAGTGGGCGTGATCGTTCACCGATTTTTCTTATTTTCTGTGGTAGTACTCTACATAAACATAACATGCCTGGTACCTAGTTTCGTAAATCTATCTCACACCGTTCTGAAGTTGTTAGCAGTCGATAGCAGTCGATTTTAAAAATTGCTTGACTCATAAGTGGGCGGTGCCACGCCCACTTTCCAAAATTTTGAAAAAATTATGTAAAGAATATGAAAGTTGATGCATGTACCAAATTATATTATTATAGCGAAATCAGTTAATTAGATATGGACTTTTCAATATTTCCACCTCCTTTCAATATAACTTTTATGAAAAAGTAGGCGTGGTCGCGAAGCGATTTCGTTTATTTTCTATAGCTGAATTTACCACAACAATAGTATGTCCTCTACGAAATTTCGTTATACTAGCATAAACTGTTCTGAAGTTATTAAGAGTCAAAATTTTTAAATTTCTTCAAATATACGCCCCTTTCCAAAAATTTTTATAAAATCGGCCTTAGAACATCTAAATCAATACATATTGCAAATTTTATCATTGTAGCTGCTTCTAATATTGAATTAACCCATTTTATACGTTTTTCGAAATTTTCGATATCGAAAAAGGGGCGTGGTTATGGTCCGATTTTACCCATTTTCAATAGCAATCTATTCTGAACCCAAATAAGTACGCATGCCAAATTTGGTGAAGATATCTCATTATTTGCTCAAGTTATCGTGTTAACGGACAGACGGACGGACGGACGGACGGACGGACGGACGGACGGACGGACGGACGGACATGGCTCAATCAAATTTTTTTTCGATCCTGATCATATTGATATATGGAAGTCTATATCTATCTCGATTCCTTTATACCTGTACAACCAACCGTTATCCTAACAAAGTTATAATACCCTGTGTACAAGTACAGCTGGGTATAAAAATAACTGAATAAATAAAATAAAAAGTGGAATTGAATATCAATTACCTCGTTTATTATATTAGATAATTTTGAAATTTTCATGCAAAAAGCTGCTTAAAATAGAAAAATAGAATATTATTTAAGACTTCCTCTTTGTATGCACACTTTCCTAGCTCTTTAATTTCCTGCAGCTCACACGCCTAAAACATATACATACATACATACATACATAAATTTGATTAAAGTAATTTTATCATACTAAATATTTCACACATTCAGACATTCGGCAAGCAATCACGGGGGCGTTAAAATAATTACTTATGTGGGCTGAATGAAAGTGCTGCTCATTTGATTGTCATGAATTTTGCAATATGTCTTAGGAGGTGTATTTTCAGACGTATGATTTTGTGTGAATGTTGATAATCAAATTGAGCAATTTGCTACGATAAGTTGGTTAGCTAGCTGGTAAGTCTCAGCTTTGATAGACAAAAGTCTAGATAATTTTTTATCAGTTTTTCTTAACTTATCTGTATCGAAATTTTCGAAACCTTTTGCTCATAGAAATATTTTTACTTTCAAATTTGATAAATCATTTTAAAAACAAATTCTATTCAGCTTTTTGGATTTTTTTATCTATTCAAAATTCGGAAAATAAGTCAAAATCGAACGCCTAAAATTATGCTAACATAATTACTCAATTTTTGTTTTTAAATAAATTTACAAATTTTTTTTCAGGCGCTTTATTTGACCTATTTTTTCGATCTCTAGTCATCATACTACTCATCATATGTACATTCTGCAAAGAAATTTACAGCAAAAACTCTTTTCAATGATTTTCAATTTTTTTATTTTTGCTTTCACTCAATCCATTTGACTTTAAAGCTAACTAACCATTTTGTTTGCGCCTAAAATGCCATCAAAGTTAAATGATCTGAAAACACATAGATAGAAACACATTCAGAGCTCACATACAGCTCAACCGACGAACATCAAAGACATTTCACCAACATAGTTGGCCAATATAGTTACACAACAATTTCCGTATTTTTTTTTTTTTTTTGCTTTTTCACAATCATTTTTTATGTTCTATTCTCTATCACATTTGTCGATACAATAATAGGTTTTTTGTGTGAAAGAGATTTTGTTTTTATCTGATTTTGTTTGTACATTCATCATCATCATCAAGTGCATATTTTTAGGCGCATTTTTTTGCAAAAAAATCCAATCTCTAAAAACTACTCTAAAACAGCGCCTAAAAGTATGCTAGACCTTAAGACAATGTGGAAAAGTCTAAGCAATGATTCGAGATCGGAAAAATAGGTGAAATCAAGCGCCTGGGGAAAAACTTTGTAAATTTATTTTAGAACAAAATTGGATAAACTGTGGCAATTTTGTTAGCATAATTTTAGGCGTTTGCTTTTGACATACTTTCCTAACTCTTATGACCTTTATTAGAAACTATTCAATATCCCAGCACAGATGTTCCATCAATTAGGTCAGCCAGAACTTATTATGGATCAATTTAATCTAATCGAATGACCTTGTTTCACTGTATGGGCACTTTAAATTAAATACGGCACTGTTTGCATTCTGTGTTAGTAATACAAATCCTTTTCTCATTAAATTTACGCTATTAAGCAACTCAAAGGAAAATGTGTTTGTCGGTGGGTTCCAGTCCAAGCAGCAACTGAAAGTCAATATTGAATGAAGTGATGCAATTTCTTGTTAACGAGAGCAAGGCAGTCAAGTATATGAAAGTTAGACGAACAAATGAACAAACGCATATCACTATTTACTAAGAATTGTGTAGATGAAAGCAGCATGAGCTCTGCTCTATCTAACTCAACTCACTTATCTGTTAAAGTGTATTTGATATATGCTCTTTGCTCATGCATATGTACTTAGAAGCATAGTTTCATGGAAATTTGAGTTACTGTTTTACGATGCATTCCAGAATTTACTAGGAATATTTGACTTGCCTCAACAACTTTTGTTATTAGTTTAATTGCACATCTGGTTAGTTTTTTTTTGTCGTTTGCGCTTAGGAGAGATTATCTCATTTAATACGCTGTGCTGTTTCTTCATAGACTTGAAAACGGATTTTAATGCAAAATTCAGAGATAAAATGTTAGAAAAATATATAAAGTAAAATATAATGAAAAAATTAAAAAATATAAAATAAAATAAAATAAATTAAAAAAAAAATAAAATAAAACAAAATAAAATAAAATAAAATAAAATAAAATAAAATAAAATAAAATAAAATAAAATAAAATAAAATAAAATAAAATAAAATAAAATAAAATAAATTGAATTAAATAAAATAAAATAAAATAAAATAAAATAAAATAAAATAAAATAAAATAAAATAAAATAAAATAAAATAAAATAAAATAAAATAAAATAAAATAAAATAAAATAAAATAAAATAAAATAAAATAAAATAAAATAAAATAAAATAAAATAAAATAAAATAAAATAAAATAAAATAAAATAAAATAAAATAAAATAAAATAAAATAAAATAAAATAAAATAAAATAAAATAAAATAAAATAAAATAAAATAAAATAAAATAAAATAAAATAAAATAAAATAAAATAAAATAAAATAAAATAAAATAAAATAAAATAAAATAAAATAAAATAAAATAAAATAAAATAAAATAAAATAAAATAAAATAAAATAAAATAAAATAAAATAAAATAAAATAAAATAAAATAAAATAAAATAAAATAAAATAAAATAAAATAAAATAAAATAAAATAAAATAAAATAAAATAAAATAAAATAAAATAAAATAAAATAAAATAAAATAAAATAAAATAAAATAAAATAAAATAAAATAAAATAAAATAAAATAAAATAAAATAAAATAAAAAAAATAAAATAAAATAAATAAAATAAAATAAAATAAAAATAAATTAAAATAAAATAAAATAAAATAAAATAAAATAAAATAAAATAAAATAAAATAAAATAAAATAAAATAAAATAAAATAAAATAAAATAAAATAAAATAAAATAAAATAAAATAAAATAAAATAAAATAAAATAAAATAAAATAAAATAAAATAAAATAAAATAAAATAAAATAAAATAAAATAAAATAAAATAAAATAAAATAAAATAAAATAAAATAAAATAAAATAAAATAAAATAAAATAAAATAAAATAAAATAAAATAAAATAAAATAAAATAAAATAAAATAAAATAAAATAAAACAAGATAAAGTAAAAAAAAAATTAAATAAAATAAGGAAAAATAAAAAAATAAAATAAAATAAAATAAAATTAAATAATATAAAACAAATCGAAGAAATAAATAAAGCTATTGCATATTATCAACTTATGCCACGCCCGTACGCAGCGGTGGGGGTTTTGAATTTCAAAATCCTCCCGCACATATCCAGTCAAAGTGAAAGTCAAGGTGAAAGTCCAGTCAAAGTCGAGGTCAAAGTCCAGTCAAAGTCAAAGCCGAAATCAATGTCAAAGTCAAGTCAAAGTCAAAATCAAAGTCAAAGTCAAAGTCAAGCCAAAGTCGAGTCAAAGTCAAAGTAAAAATCAAAGTCGAAGTCGAGGTCAAAGTCAAAGTCCAGTCAAAGTCAATATCGAAGTCTAAGTCAAAGTCCAGTCAAAGCCAAAGTCAAAGTCAAAGTCAAAGTCCAGTCAAAGTCAAAGTTAAACATAAAGTCAAGGTTAAGGTTGACTTTAACTTTAACATAAACTTTATGATAGAGATCCAATTTTATGGATTCAACCTCTCGCTAACACCGAACTTTTTCGAACCTTTTTTCCACAAAATATCCGTTTGACGTATACTGAACTTTTCTGTCAAAGTCAAAGTTCAGTCCAAGTCAAAATCGAAGTCAAAGTCAAAGTCGAAGTCAAAGTCAAAGTCCAGTCAAAGTCAAAGTCAAAGTCAAAGTCCAGTCAAAGTCAAAGTCGAAGTCAATGTTAGTAATACAAATCCTTTTCTCATTAAATTTACGCTATTAAGCAACTCAAAGGAAAATGTGTTTGTCGGTGGGTTCCAGTCCAAGCAGCAACTGAAAGTCAATATTGAATGAAGTGATGCAATTTCTTGTTAACGAGAGCAAGGCAGTCAAGTATATGAAAGTTAGACGAACAAATGAACAAACGCATATCACTATTTACTAAGAATTGTGTAGATGAAAGCAGCATGAGCTCTGCTCTATCTAACTCAACTCACTTATCTGTTAAAGTGTATTTGATATATGCTCTTTGCTCATGCATATGTACTTAGAAGCATAGTTTCATGGAAATTTGAGTTACTGTTTTACGATGCATTCCAGAATTTACTAGGAATATTTGACTTGCCTCAACAACTTTTGTTATTAGTTTAATTGCACATCTGGTTAGTTTTTTTTTGTCGTTTGCGCTTAGGAGAGATTATCTCATTTAATACGCTGTGCTGTTTCTTCATAGACTTGAAAACGGATTTTAATGCAAAATTCAGAGATAAAATGTTAGAAAAATATATAAAGTAAAATATAATGAAAAAATTAAAAAATATAAAATAAAATAAAATAAATTAAAAAAAAAATAAAATAAAACAAAATAAAATAAAATAAAATAAAATAAAATAAAATAAAATAAAATAAAATAAAATAAAATAAAATAAAATAAAATAAAATAAAATAAAATAAATTGAATTAAATAAAATAAAATAAAATAAAATAAAATAAAATAAAATAAAATAAAATAAAATAAAATAAAATAAAATAAAATAAAATAAAATAAAATAAAATAAAATAAAATAAAATAAAATAAAATAAAATAAAATAAAATAAAATAAAATAAAATAAAATAAAATAAAATAAAATAAAATAAAATAAAATAAAATAAAATAAAATAAAATAAAATAAAATAAAATAAAATAAAATAAAATAAAATAAAATAAAATAAAATAAAATAAAATAAAATAAAATAAAATAAAATAAAATAAAATAAAATAAAATAAAATAAAATAAAATAAAATAAAATAAAATAAAATAAAATAAAATAAAATAAAATAAAATAAAATAAAATAAAATAAAATAAAATAAAATAAAATAAAATAAAATAAAATAAAATAAAATAAAATAAAATAAAATAAAATAAAATAAAATAAAATAAAATAAAATAAAATAAAATAAAATAAAATAAAATAAAATAAAAAAAATAAAATAAAATAAATAAAATAAAATAAAATAAAAATAAATTAAAATAAAATAAAATAAAATAAAATAAAATAAAATAAAATAAAATAAAATAAAATAAAATAAAATAAAATAAAATAAAATAAAATAAAATAAAATAAAATAAAATAAAATAAAATAAAATAAAATAAAATAAAATAAAATAAAATAAAATAAAATAAAATAAAATAAAATAAAATAAAATAAAATAAAATAAAATAAAATAAAATAAAATAAAATAAAATAAAATAAAATAAAATAAAATAAAATAAAATAAAATAAAATAAAATAAAATAAAATAAAATAAAATAAAATAAAATAAAATAAAATAAAATAAAATAAAATAAAATAAAATAAAATAAAACAAGATAAAGTAAAAAAAAAATTAAATAAAATAAGGAAAAATAAAAAAATAAAATAAAATAAAATAAAATTAAATAATATAAAACAAATCGAAGAAATAAATAAAGCTATTGCATATTATCAACTTATGCCACGCCCGTACGCAGCGGTGGGGGTTTTGAATTTCAAAATCCTCCCGCACATATCCAGTCAAAGTGAAAGTCAAGGTGAAAGTCCAGTCAAAGTCGAGGTCAAAGTCCAGTCAAAGTCAAAGCCGAAATCAATGTCAAAGTCAAGTCAAAGTCAAAATCAAAGTCAAAGTCAAAGTCAAGCCAAAGTCGAGTCAAAGTCAAAGTAAAAATCAAAGTCGAAGTCGAGGTCAAAGTCAAAGTCCAGTCAAAGTCAATATCGAAGTCTAAGTCAAAGTCCAGTCAAAGCCAAAGTCAAAGTCAAAGTCAAAGTCCAGTCAAAGTCAAAGTTAAACATAAAGTCAAGGTTAAGGTTGACTTTAACTTTAACATAAACTTTATGATAGAGATCCAATTTTATGGATTCAACCTCTCGCTAACACCGAACTTTTTCGAACCTTTTTTCCACAAAATATCCGTTTGACGTATACTGAACTTTTCTGTCAAAGTCAAAGTTCAGTCCAAGTCAAAATCGAAGTCAAAGTCAAAGTCGAAGTCAAAGTCAAAGTCCAGTCAAAGTCAAAGTCAAAGTCAAAGTCCAGTCAAAGTCAAAGTCGAAGTCAATGTCGAGGTCAAAGTCAAAGTCCAGTCAAAGTCGAAATCGAAATCGAAGTCAAAGTCAAAGTCCAGTCAAAGCCAAAGTCAAAGTCAAAGTCAAAGTCCAGTCAAAGTCCAGTCAAAGTCAAAGTCGAAGTCGAAGTCAAAGTCAAAGTCCAGTCAAAGTCAAAGTTAACATTAACTTTATGATAGAGATCCAATTTTATGTATTCGACCTCTTGCTAACACCGAACTTTTTCGAACCTTTTTTGCACAAAATATCCGTTCCGTTAGGTGCCAAGCCCGCGATAAAATCTATGCAATAGCTTAAAAATGAAATAAATCACAATAAAATAATGTAAAATCTTATCAGATGTTTACTCTTCGCTGTTTTGTTCTTGTGAGAGTGCTGCACTCTACTGTATGTGGGATTAAAAAGAATCGCACTGCAAGTATTCGCCTGGTTCGCTTGCAATTTCCGTTGCACCACTAACCAAAAAAAAAAACTGCCATGAGTAAATAATACTATTAAAAACATTTAATTCATTATAAATGCGACCATGAAATAACATTTTTATCTCAATAAGCCCCGGCTACTCTGCATGAACTTAATTAAATGCAGCACGCCTTTAATGAAGTCCCAAAGTAATGGTGTCATAAGAACAACTGATTGATGTGAGCACAAAATCTGCAACCAAAGCAACACTGAAAACGACTGAGTTGCTTATACAACAAAAAAAAAAAAAGTGGCTACCATAACAAATTATAGGGCCAAAGCAACTCATAGGCGCGCATACAAACAACAACTGCCCGCGATTCACAAGAAAGCCTGTCCTTCACAGAGCAAAGGATTAAAGAGTAAAAAAAATCTTAACAAATGATTGTGACAACAATGCCAACAACAAAGTTCTGCTCGAGTGCTTTTGCTTGCCAATGACAAGAGGAAAAAGCAAGAAAAACGCCAGCAACACCACCAAGACCAGCTGGGACTACTAGATGAAAGCGCAATTTTTCTGTGTACGCGAAAAAAGTGAAAAAAAAAAACGCACACAGACTATAAATAAAAATAAAAAAAAAATCGTATGCAAAGCCTAAAAGAAAACAGATAAAATGCAACAATTTCTGCTAAAGACAATTTCGCTGCGTGACATAATAAATGAGAATGACAACAATGAAGAATCGTGTTGGTGGGTGGGCGACAGTTTGTATGTGCGTGTGTATATGTGTGTGTGTGTGCAGTGAGCCAATGTGCATCAGCCAAGTGCTTTATTTAGTGGCTGTTCAAATGCAAACTGGGACTGAGTAAGTAAGCCAGATAAACGGGACAATAAAGAGCAGTGAGAGCGAAGAGGGATAACCAGAAGTGTATAAGAGGTGAATGTAGATGCACAACTCGTGCTCAACAGTTGAACTTACATTTGGCTTGGTTGCAGCGCATCGGCAATTGGGGAAAAAAATAAATAAAAAACTATCAAGAAAACAAATATGGAGAAGGCGTAACGATGGTTTGTTGCCGTAAATCATGGCTGAGCGTGCAAATGCAGCAAAAATAGTGTGTCAGAGACAGTTGTAAACCATCAGTGCAGTGCTTGTAGTATTTACTCCCACAGCAGCGGATATTAATATTTCTTCTTGCGAGTTGTATTTTTTTGAATAGCTTGGAGGCCAAAGTATGTTCAAGTGGCTGCCGCAGAGACATACTTAGGCCAGTTTTAAAAGGCTCGACGAATAGGCTATCCAGGAAGGAAACTCCCAAAAACCGCATTTTCGCGCCACTTAAAGCCGGGCAGTTGCGACTTCAGTGTGGAAGACACTGCAGTGATTAGGTAGTCTGAAGAAGAGCTCAAGGTTCAGATGCTTTGAATAAACCCCTCCTCCCACACTGCCGTCTAACTTCGAGCCGACGGTGTATATGGAAGTAGCGTGACACCGATCCGTCCTTTCCCCAGTCTTCCCTACTGGGAACGTTTATTCTGAAACAACCATCCTCAACTCGTTGTGGTCGCACAACGATCTGTGCGCAGAGAAGAAAACTGTAAGATCCGGGAGGCCAAAAGGGAAATATTTTACTAACATAAAACCATATACTTCAAAATGTATATACAAATATTTGAGGAGGCATAGGAGATGGACAGGAGATATCCTGGAAATTGATTTTACAATATGAGTATCAAATGAAACGTATTCATGGGATGCTGAATGTTGTTTAAGTTTTATTTTGATATCTCAATCTGTTTCGGAGATATCAACCAAAACATTAATAAAATTTATCTGAAATGTTACTCATACGCCGTGTATGACCTATAAAAAGTGCACTATAATTGCAAAATTTCAAGTTATACACAATAATTTTTGCTGGAAAACATATTGTTACGTAATCTACTAAACTAAATTTGAAATTCTAAGGAATACGCGAATACGTCTTTTCAATATTCTGGTAAAGGATCCTGTTGTCCTTACAAAAATTCAAAGGCAGAGATTTGTTGCACAGTCCTTTGTGTATGGACAAAATATTAAAATTATGTATTTTTCCAAGCCATAATGGACTTTTGCAAACTTAATATCGACGTGCCAGCGAAAAACTAACACTTTTTAAATTTTTTACAAAAATTAACAATTTTATTTTGTGTCTGACGAAAACTAACACTTTTAGGTAGTACATTTTTCGCAGACAAAAAATGAAAGTGTTGGTTTTCGTATGGCAGGTCGATATAAGCTGCTGATAGAACCTATCTAAACTTTTCTAACTTCAATAACTAAATGTTACTCATACGCCGTGTATGATAAAAGTGCACTATAATTGCAATGTTTTCAGATATACACAATAATTTTGCTTGAAAATATATTGTTACGCAATCTACTAAACTACTTTTGAAATTCCAATGTCCTTTTCACGTGAATATGTTTTTTCAATATTCTGGTAAAGGATCCTGTTATCCTTATGAAAATTCAAAGTTAGGGATTTGTTGCACAGTCCTTTACAAATGGACACAATATTAAAATTATGTGCTTTCCGAAGCCTTACTGGACTTTTGCGAACTTAATATAAGCTGCTAGATAGAACTTAATCTGAACTTTTCTTACTTGAATAACTAAATGTTACTCATACGCCGTGCATGACCTATAAAAAGTGCACAATAATTGCAAAATTTCCAGTTATACACATTTATGTTTGCTTGAAAATATATTGTTACGCAATCTACTAAACTACATTTGAAATTCCAATGTCCTTTTCACGTGAATATGTTTTTTCAATATTCTGGTAAAGGATCCTGTTATCCTTATGAAAATTCAAAGTTATGGATTTGTTGCACAGTCCTTTACAAATGGAGACAATATTAAAATTATGTGCTTTCCGAAGCCTTACTGGACTTTTGCGAGCTTAATATAAGCTGCTAGATAGAACTTTATCTGAACTTTTCTTACTTGAATAATTAAATGTTACTCATACGCCGTGCATGACCTATAAAAAGTGTACAATAATTGCAAAATTTCAAGTTATACACAATTAATATTGGTTGAAAACCTATTATTACGCAATCTACTAAACTACATTTGAAATTCCAATGTCCTTTTCACGTGAATACGTTTTTTAATATTATGATAAAAAATCCTGCTGTCCTCATAAAAATACAAAGGTAGAGATTTGTTGCACAGTCCTTTCAATATGGACACAATATTTAAATTATGCGTGTTTCCAAGCCTAAATGGACTTCTTGTGAACTTAAACTAAGTGGCTAGATAAAACGTTATCTAAATTTTTCTTACTTAAATAACTAAATGTTACTCATACGTCAAGTAGGACCTATAAAAAGGGTAAAATAATTGTCAATTGTCAAATTCAAATGTCATTTTCTTGTGAATATGCCTTTTCAATATTCTGCTAAATGATCCTGTTGTCCTTAAAAAAATTCAATACTAGTGGTGGCGTTCTACCTTTTTTTTACCACCCTAATGTTTCCACTATGCACGCAGTCAGACAGCTCTTAGAAATAAAAAGGGTTATTACGGTATTTATATTTTAAATTGCTATTTATGTCAATCATAATAATCGTTTTAGTTATTAAAACAAACGTTATTATAGTATTAAATTTTGCTTTGTTGGGTGGAAGGAGACTTTAAGAGCTTAATTATCGAAATTCCTTTCAAGACGGCAAGACTTCCTTATAACAGCAAAGTTTAAAAGTATACAAAAGTCACCTGGGCCTTCTCATGAGTCATGACAAATCGCCACATAGCTAGAAATGACGTTTATCGACTAGAAAAAATCCTGCTAGGGAGCTTCCGATGAGTAAATTTGGAGAAAAATATTAAAAATCCTCAATTTCCATAGAAAAATGTCAAAATCAATTAACTAACAAGTAATACTTAAAATCTTTCCAAACTCAGGCAAAAATATGTTTCAAGTTTGCCCATTAGCTCGCTCTAAGCCTTGTTCTTACACTCAAAAACTTACTACAAGTTGCTAGACTTTGACACTAAATTTATTTAAAGTATGTAAGTATAAAGACACGGCATGTTGACCTTGACTGTCATGGACGACGTAGCTTTCACTACGCACACAAATATACTACACACACACAAACACAACAAGCAGAGCAATAATAATAGCAGAGAAAGCAATTACGCCTCAAAGTAGGCAACAAAAATAAATATTTTTCTACAGTTTGAAAAGGAAATCAAAATTCGTTATGTTTACTTGTTTACTGTTATCTGCGACAATTTTACTAAAATTAGTTGCTATTTTTTGTTTTATTTTCCAACATTTATTGCCTTCAAATTGTTTATTTGACAGATTTTTATAGATTTCCTTTTGTTATTACAATGCTTAAACATACATTTCGACTTGGTAAATATTAGGTGAGATTGGCCTTCGAAGCTCTCAGCTTATGACAATGACCATGCTCGCAGTGATTGCGAAATGTGACAAAGGCAATGAAATCGGGCGCGCAAATGTCGTGCGGATATTAAATTTGTTTTTTTTTTTTTTGTTTTGTAGTAAGCAAAATAAATAAGTGAATCAAGTGTAAACAAAGATATGACTCAAGTGACAGCGGAATTAATAATAAAATTGTTGAGGGTGTGAAAGAAATGAAAAGTGCCTCAAGAGAAAACGTGCTGAAGGAGGCAGCAATAAATTTAATTTATTTTTTTTTGTGAAAAAAACTAAGGGCAAGTTTGCATCAAGCAACTTTAGTTGCCGGGCAACTAGTGGATTGATGTTTAGAGAACGGGGAAGCATGTAGGTAGAAGGCTTGATGTTTGTGTTCTTATTCAAAATGTAGGTTAAAACTAAAGTTCTTATTCAAAATTTAGGTTAAAACTAAAGTTGCCAGCAATAAAAGTTGCTTGATGCGAACTCGTTTTCTAAGCTCAAAGTGTATACATCTGCGAGATTTGAGTAACAATGGCTTCCTAATTTACACATGCTCTTAAAAGAGTATTTTTTGAAGCAATGAAACAGGGATTTTTAACTTCAATTTAGAGCAAGTGTGCATAAGGCAACTTCTGTTGCCCAAAATTTTAAGCTTAAGTTTGTAGAACAACTCTAGTGCGTCGTACTCGGTTTTAAGAGTATATCAAATTTCGTTGCTAGCTAGAAGAGTTGCCTCGTGTGAGAGCTATATGCTTGTGCTCTTATTGAAAATATAAAGTAAAACTAAAGTTACCAGCAATAAAAGTTGTCTTGTGTGCACGCGTTGCCTAACTTCAAAGTGAGCATCAAGGGTTTCCTATTTTAAGCAATCTCTAAGAGTATTTTTTGAAGCTATAAAAAGGTTTTTTTCAACTTCAATTTATAGCGAGTTTGCATAAGGCAACTTCAGTTGCCCAAAATTGTAAGCTTTAATTTGTAGAGCAACTCTAGTACGTCATACTCGGTGCTAAGAGTATATACAATTTTTTAACATAGTTGCTAGCAACAAAAGTTGCCTCGTGTGAACGCGATATGCTTGTGCTGTTATTGAAAATATAAAGTAAAACTAAAGTTGCCAGCAATAAAAGTTGCCTCGTGTGCACGCGTTGCCTAACTTCAAAGTGAGCATCAACGGTTTCCTATTTTAAGCAATCTCTAAGAGTATTTTTTGAAGCTATAAAAAGGTTTTTTTCAACTTCAGTTTATAGCGAGTTTGCATAAGGCAACTTCAGTTGCCCAAAATTGTAAGCTTAAATTTGTAGAGCAACTCTAGTACGTCGTACTCCGTGCTAAGAGTATATACAATTTTTTAACATAGTTGCTGGCAACAAAAGTTGCCTCGTGTGAACGCGATAAACAGCTTGAAATAAGTGAATATTATAAGCAAACAAGGTTCCTAATTTAAAAACTTTATTAAAAAACTATAAAATCTTTTTTTGTAATTAAATTTATGGTATGTTTGTATGGGGCAACTTTAGTTGCCGCAAACTTGTAAGATGGGGGTTACAGAGCGACTGTAGCAGGTTGACCTCGGTCAAAACCCTTTTTATTCTCAATTCCTAACGCTTCTTTTGCTTATTGCAGAGTAAAATAAAATTTTAAATGTAGTTGCTAGCAAAAAAAAAGTTTCCTCGTGTGAACGAAAGTAGTTTTTTCAAGCAACAAAGGTTTGCTTACATAAATAATGCCTTGGGAAAGTATTTTTTAAAATGATGTCGCTGCTTTTCGGCAATAAATCAAATTTTCTTAAACTACAATTCATAGCAAGTTTTGCATAGAGCAACTTTAGTTGATTTTCTTAAACTTCAATTCTTAGCAAGTTTGCATAGAGCAACTTTAGTTGCCCCAATTATTTAGTTCAAATTTAAAGAGCAACTCCTGGACACATAAATCCACAGAGTAAAGTCTAATTTTGAATACAAAAAGTTGCCCGTGATTATTATTACGAGCAACAAAAGTTGCCTTATATAAGCACTGACTTAAAAAAATTTTTTTTTTAAATTATTTTATTTTCTTTTTTTTAGGAAAAATGCTTTTTTAAACTACAATTCATGGCAAGTTTGCATAGAGCAACTTGAGTTGCCCCAATTATTTAGTTCAAATTTAAAGAGTTGCCTTGTGTAAACATACCCTTAGCAAAAAAATTATTTTTTTCTTCCTTGAATCGATAGATAAAGTGGCAATAAAAATAAATGCCATGAATTTTTGTATCCCCAAAAAAAAATCTATTTAAATTTTACTAGTAACACGCAGCAGCGTCTGTCAGTCTAAGCAAAAAAACACAAGTCAAGCATATATTTCTGCTATTTTTATTGTTACCAACTTCAACAAACATAATCATAAATTTCTGAGTATGGCATGGTTTAAGTGACTTGAAATTTATTAGAAACAGCAGGATTTACATATCAGTTTTGTCGACATTAAGCCTAGGCTCAAATTGAAGTGAGTGACAGCAAACTAATGCTAGAGGATAACAACAACGAAAACAAGCTCATAAATATATGAGCTAGTGTGTGATGCGAGGATTCTGAGGAATATTAAATTTGGAATGGAATACATAAAATATATGCTGTACGTGTACTATCTTTTTCTTTAAAATACATTTAGCAGAACCAAGGAAAAACAAACGTTTACTTTGGCACACCATCATTCTCATTTATAATTTTTAGGTTTTTATTTTTTTGGGTATTTCTCAATTTCAAGCTAGAAATAATTTGAATAAATTATAGATCTTCTTGTAGTTTGTGTATAAATTAATGTATGTAGATATTTATATCGGCGCCAAATTAAGAAAGCGAACAGTCCAAGTAAGCGCACATTTCCATTATGCGGACTCATTCCCACTGCTACACAATTTTCTAAAGTGCCTTATTTCGCTTCATTTTATTTTTAATTTATTTTCCTTTTATTATGTTTTATTTTATTGTTTTTTTATTTTTTAACAAATTTAATTAAGTTCTATTCTATTTTTTTATTTTGTTTTATTCTATTTAATTTAATTTTATTTAATATTTTTTTATTTATTTTTTATTTTTTATTTCTTTTTTTATTAAACTTTATTTTATTTTATTTTCTTCAATTAAATAAATTTTTTTTTTTTTTTTCATTTTATTTAATATAGTTTCTTTAATTTCAATTTTTTTATTTTTATTTATTTTTAATTTTTTTTTTCATTTAAGTTAATTTAATCTTATTTTATTTTATTTTTTTTTTTATTGTATTTAATTTAGTTCTATTTTGCCTTATTTTATAATTTTTTTTTTCATTTTGTTTTATTTTATTTTTTTATTTTTTTTATTTTTTTAATTTTATTTTATTTTATTTTATTTTATTTTATTTTATTTTATTTTATTTTATTTTATTTTATTTTATTTTATTTTATTTTATTTTATTTTATTTTATTTTATTTTATTTTATTTTATTTTATTTTATTTTATTTTATTTTATTTTATTTTATTTTATTTTATTTTATTTTATTTTATTTTATTTTATTTTATTTTATTTTATTTTATTTTATTTTATTTTATTTTATTTTATTTTATTTTATTTTATTTTATTTTATTTTATTTTATTTTATTTTATTTTATTTTATTTTATTTTATTTTATTTTATTTTATTTTATTTTATTTTATTTTATTTTATTTTATTTTATTTTATTTTATTTTATTTTATTTTATTTTATTTTATTTTATTTTATTTTATTTTATTTTATTTTATTTTATTTTATTTTATTTTATTTTATTTTATTTTATTTTATTTTATTTTATTTTATTTTATTTTATTTTATTTTATTTTATTTTATTTTATTTTATTTTATTTTATTTTATTTTATTTTATTTTATTTTATTTTATTTTATTTTATTTTATTTTATTTTATTTTATTTTATTTTATTTTATTTTATTTTATTTTATTTTATTTTATTTTATTTTATTTTATTTTATTTTATTTTATTTTATTTTATTTTATTTTATTTTATTTTATTTTATTTTATTTTATTTTATTTTATTTTATTTTATTTTATTTTATTTTATTTTATTTTATTTTATTTTATTTTATTTTATTTTATTTTATTTTATTTTATTTTATTTTATTTTATTTTATTTTATTTTATTTTATTTTATTTTATTTTATTTTATTTTATTTTATTTTATTTTATTTTATTTTATTTTATTTTATTTTATTTTATTTTATTTTATTTTATTTTATTTTATTTTATTTTATTTTATTTTATTTTATTTTATTTTATTTTATTTTATTTTATTTTATTTTATTTTATTTTATTTTATTTTATTTTATTTTATTTTATTTTATTTTATTTTATTTTATTTTGTTTTATTTTGTTTTATTTTATTTTATTTTATTTTACATTTTTTTTTAACTTTGTGTTATTTTATTAAATTTATTCACTGTGCTCTCTTGAATCACTCTACTGTACTTCCTTACACGTGCACGTCTGCTTCAATTACACTTTTATTATTAGTTACGTCAATAAATTGCAAATTTCCAATAAAAATTGATATAAATGCAATAATTTGAGTTGTCATTAAAGGAATGAGAAAA
>CAXKVI010000003.1:118013646-118016146 GCA_964058755.1 Campiglossa producta
GGTTAACAATGTCGATAGTGAAGGCAATGACAATGAGTTTTATTGTAGCAGCTCTATTCTGAGCAGGCCTTGCTTACAGTTGGATTGTTATTGGATAAGCGGTTATTGGCAAATTTTTGTTTATGTATTGATGAAAGTTTGTAATGGGACAACTTATTTTTGAAGCTTTTGTTTTTTGTAGGTCTAGGGAATTTCCGAAAAAAAGCCTATAAAAAGTAAAAAAAAAAAGTGTGCCCATCACTGATTTTTCTCTTAAAGTAATAGCTTTATTTAAAAGCGCACTACGTTCGCAAATATGCCAGGCTTCCACAAGATTTCAGGAATACGCTAAATAAATTTATATTCATAACACCCAAAATTCATACAAAAAAATGTATCTTCACTATCCTGCAAACATTCAACTCATATGATTTGTTTTTTTTATTTATTGCTGAAATTAAAGCAATTCCCATGAAAGCATATAAATATGTATGTAGAAACATATGCATACATAAATAAAGAGGATACATTGAAAACTGTAAAAAAAATAAATAAATAATAAGAGAAAGCACGAATTTCTGCTGAATAACAAAAAAAATTAAACAACGGCGCCAAAAAGTATGCAATACAAAATTTAACTCACCGAAATGGACAATGGCATATGTTCATGCATATGTATTGAATAACCTCCCTTCAGCAGCAATGGGAATAAACAACGCTTGAATTTTAATGCCTAAAGGGAAGGAAAGGAAAACAAAAATTTCCAAAAAGAGAAGGTTAAAATAAAAATATAAAATTCTTGCCTGTCGAAAAACAGAAGGGAAGCATTTTTTTGTAAAAAAAAAAAAAGCTTTTAATTTTTTATTGCAGGCGTATGCGCTTAAGGGCTACATATTTTTTCATTTTATTTCTTACTTTGCTACCTTTCACTTGAAAAAAAAAACTGCCTTTTCGCGCTTCACTGCATAAGATGAGAACGGGTCAATGTTGCAAATTGTAGCGCGCTTTTAGGCGCGCTTGCCTTGTCAACCAGAACTGATTGTTGAATATGCAATAAAATACATGGCCGCTGGTGAGGTGAGGACTGTTGTGCGCCTGAGGGTTAGCTGAGTAAAGTACATGGGTTTAAGGGAATGCGGATGAGCTGGCGGGGGGTGTGTGTTTATTCGCGCGCTTATTGATTTTACACCTTTTTGTGGTGTAGGCGCCTTTTGGCAAGCTTGTTATTTAGGTAAAGTGCAAATTTAATTACAACCTTTGAGATTAAACGCGCTATTGGGTTAATAATAGTCTACTACAACAATAATTATAGCAATAACATGCATTCGAAATTACTGTTAACGCGCTCAATTTGTGAGCAATTACACAACAGAGCAAATTAGGGTTTTAATTTAATTTTATGGAGCAGAAAATTGATAAGACAGACTGCGGCATAAAGTTTTTTTTTGTGGGAATCTTTTTTATTTGTTCCTTTTTGTGAGGTATTTTACATTTTTTAGTGAAATATGTATCTAAATATTTTTGTAAGCTAAAGCCAAAAATTCTTCTTATGGCGTTTTAGCGTTACGATTCCATTTGGTTTCCAATTAAGATTTTACCCTAGGTTTTAGTCTCATTTTCTATTACCGACAATTTTTTTAATTATGTTCCACTTTCGACCTTTATGTCGCTTTTGAGTTTCCCTTCGGGTTGTTGTTGTTGTTGTCGTTAACAGCAACCCTTCGGGTAGAGTTCGTTTGTAGTTCCATATCCCATACCGTTTAAAATCGCACTTTAAGTCTCATTTGCACTTTCTGTTCCATTTTCGGTTGCTGTTCCTAATCCCAACTATCAGTCTAGTTTGAGTTTCGGTTACTATTCCATTTCCATTTTTCACTATTCCATTTCCTAATTTTCCCCTCAATTTCAATTCAGGTCCACTTCTCATTTTTTTCTTCACTTTCGGTTTTGGTTACTAATTCACTTACCGTTTCTCCTCCAATTCGGTTCCGGTCACTATTCCACCTCCCATTTTTTCTCCACTTTCGATTCCAGCTGCCATTTTTTCTCTATTTCGATTCCAATCACTATTCCACTTCCCATTTTCTCTACAGCTTCAGTTTCGGTCACTATTCCACTTCCCCATTTTTTCCCAGCTTCCATTTCGGACACTTCCTATTTTTCCTGCAGTTTCGGTTTCGGTCACTATTCCACTTCCGATTTTTTCCACTTTCGGTTCCAGTCAATATTTCACTTATACTTTTCTTGGTTCAACTTCTCCACTACAGTTTCCACTTCCGATTTTATGGTCCACTTTCTCCCCTGTTTTGGTTCCGGTATTCCAATATTTTCTCTAGTTTCGGTTAAGTTCACTATACCACTTCCGATTTTTTTCCAGTTTTGGTTACTGTTCCACTTTCGACTTATCCCTTGTGTCGGTTTCGCTCAATACACTCTTCCCACTTCCGATTTTTTTTTCAGTTTTGGTTACTATTCCTCCTACGATTTCTCCTCCAGCTTCTACTTCCGATTTCTGTTCTAG
>CAXKVI010000003.1:118021146-118028646 GCA_964058755.1 Campiglossa producta
AATCATCAAACTTTAAATGATTTATAAATTGGAATACAGGGTATTTAATTATCTTGAAAAAGCGCTTTTAAAAACTTATTTGATTAATCGGTTTTAGGCTACCTGTATGGAAAGGAAGGTAATTGTCTTTCAAAAATCTCGTGGAAACTTCCACGGTAAGTCTGTTTAAATTAACCTGTACTATGTGATTTCCATTCTTGATATCTTGATCTTGAGAAAGCTCTAACGTTTTGTAAAAGCTCTAATCTTGTGTAAAAGCCTATAGTTTTTGTAACAGGTCTAAGGTTTTGTAAAAGCTCTGGGACTTTGTAACAGATCTTTCAATCTGTAAAAGTTCCAAGGTTTTGTAGCAGCTCAAAGCTTTTCTAAAAAAAATAAGCTCTTGTAAAAGCTTTCTGAAAATGGGGTAAAGCTCGGTGTTATTTTCCTCCGAAGTATATTTGGTCAATTATTATATAGTAAACTTATGAAATTATTGTGATTCTATTAACACCTGTGTAAATATGTCCCCTTCCACTTATGTAAATGTATTAAGTACCGAATTGTAACAAATTACCACATAAGGTGTAATATCTGTCTAAATTGTTGTATATTTTTATTAAACATTTTCTGAGAATAACAAATGCATTCAAATAAATTGTGTACAATGTAATATCGCATGTAAAATCAAAAGATTCAACTCCTACATAACAACAATCATACAAAAACACAACTTGTACATACTATATACCAACAAAATTCGTTTTACTGCATATCTGAGCATGTGAAAAACAATCAACAACATCACAACTAACCACAATGAAAATTCGACAAAATTATTTATGTAAATCGTTACACAAGAAAAATTTACAAGCACGCACTAATTAACACAGCACAGCAAGCACGCACGCACGCATGTATACAATAATAAACGCAATCATACACAAGCGCTCACACACACTCAACGCTACACAATGCATGAATGCGCACAAAAGTATGCAACACTTTAACTAAAAATACATGAGCGAAAATTTCACACGCATACAAGAAAAAATGTGAAAAATTAAAAAGGACTTTAAACATATATTTTTATTATTCTTTTACCGCAGTTCCAACAACAATGATGGTTAAAGATTATAATGACAACAACAGCCTAAAAGCGTACAACATTAATCGAAGTATGCGCCTAGAAATACGCAACGCAATTTATTCTTCGTAAAAGCGTGCTAAAAGCTTAGAAAAATGTATGACCTGAGAAAGTCCTAAATATCAGCTGAATTTCAAATATGAGAAAATACGAAATTCACAGAAACTAAACTCATAAAATGAAAATTTAAAAAAGGGAAAAAATCCTGACCGAAATCCGCTCAAAGTCAAAATAAAGTTTGGCGAAAAATACTACCAGTTTTTTTGGAGCATTGGAACGCAGCAAAAAGCTCTATGGCATAAATTTTTAAACCAGAATTAAACAGTATACTGCAGCTCATACGCAAAAGGATCCTTGTAAAACTGAAACTGCTACACAAACTAAAGCTTAGTCAAGCATGAAAAGCTTTAACGAAAAAACTTGCCCCTTAATGTATGCACTGAACTGAAAAGGAATTGTTAAATATCTGCAAATTGTATAATATAATACAACTGCTACAAACAACTTTAGTATATGTATATAAAATGACCATATCAACAGCGACGACTATAACGTTAAAGCAGCAAAGCAATTTAAAAACAGCTCGAAGCAGTGTACAATAAGATTAAAAAGGCTACAAGTATTAAAGCTTTACGGTGCGGAACGATTCAAAGCTGTAACTTATCGAGTAGTTTTGTGGGCGAGAAAAGTTGCGTGCGCTTTAAGTAAAGAATTTATTTTCGAAAGTTTTTTTAAGTATATAAAACAAAGGACTACAAAACGGCAGACATGGCGGAAGGTGATAATTACGATGATGAGGTAAATTAAAATTTTTATTTAACTATGAATGACATTGTTGAGCTTTTAGTAGTAAGTAGAGGAGGTTACGTCCACGACAGTCAGTGATATACATTGGAATGACTTGCTTTTTAACCAATCAGAAGTTGTTAGTTTAGTATAGCGCCGTTAGATAGTTTTAAAATCAGCGGAAAGCTTTCTAGAGCTTTATCTCACAATGAGCTAAAAATTGCATACTTATAGGCGCTATTTGTTTGCAGAGATTTTTTTGTTTTCCAGTTTCAATGACAGCTATTTTTCGAAACCGGTGAGAACTTCCTCTCAACAAAATATATGGACGTTTTCTCTCTCAAAGAGGAACACCTCAGCTGGAATTTTTCTTGAAAAGTTTCAAGAATTTCATCAGTTCTCCAATGTAGTGTACTTATAGGCGCAATGTGTTTTCGAGTAGGTTATCCAGTTGTAATAATAGCTATTTTCCGAATCCGGTAAGAACTTCATAACATCAAAATATTTGCACTTTCTCTTGCTCAAGGAAAAACACTTCAGCTTGAATTTTTCTTGAGAAGTTTCAAAAATTTCATCAGCTTTCCAGTGAAATAAAAGTTGTATATTTATAGGCGCAATTTGTTTTCAGATATTTTTTGGTTATCGACTTTCAACGCCTTTCGGAATCTGGTAATAACTCTCTCTCATCAATGTATAAGATTATTTCTTACTCTTCAAGCATCTCTCTCTCAAGGAAAAGCTCTTCAATAAAGTGAAAAATTGTATATTTATAGGCGCACGTTTTTTAGAATTTTTTTTTTGTCGAGTCCAAAGAGAACTCCCTCGCATCAGCCTTTGTGCCTTCAAGCAACTATCTCATGTGTAGTTGATTAAACGAAGACATTTCAGGCTGAATTTTCTCTGAAAGGCTTCCAATTCACTAGGCATTGTATACTTCTAGGCTTTACATAACAAAGTAGCTGATGGTACCAGATTGTTGAGGAAATATATGGTCAAGCATGCATCAGTTCGAAGTTTTCCTGAAAAACTTTACGAATTTCATCATCCCTTTAATCAAATAAACATTGCATACTTTTAGGCGCAATTGATTTTTAGACACTTTTTGGTTATCGAGTCTGAGAAGCCGGTGAGAAGCCTTACGGATGAGTCTTTGTGCCTTATAACACTAAGCAGCTAATGCCACAAGTTATTGAAGAAAAAAGTATCGCTTACTCTTCAAGAATCTCTCTTCTGAATAGTTTATGAAAAGGCGAATTTTTTTTTTGTGGAGATTTTTCGTTATCGCAGAAAAATTTTGTTAGGAAATATATGGCCAACCTTTTCAGTATTTCCCCCTAAGTAGTTTACGAAACGAAACACACTTCATATATAATTTTTCCTACAAGTCTTCAGGAATTTCATCAGGCCCCGAATTAATTGCATACTTGTAGGCGCACAAGACATTTTTCTTGATTTTTCCATTGTCGAGTTAACTGGTATCCGAACTCGGCCTCAGCTGTTTGATTGAAATTCTATCTTTTACGCAAAACATCTTATTTCAAATGCCCTTAGAAAAACTTAGCAAATTTTTACCCCTTAATCTCCATTCAAAAGTTAAATTTTCCAATACTCAAATCTCATCAATCACTCACAACTTCTTAGCCTAATATCGTAACACGTCTTATTGAAAAACTTTCAAACGCAATCACTTACACAACATTCAAAAGGCAGGCAATTTATAAAATATTTAACGCATTTCACACTTTTCGAGTTGTTTGTGCCGCCTAAAAGTATGCAACAAACTTTTTGAAATCGATTGTTGATACAAGTAAAGATGTGCGCTTAAATTTCTTATGAGATTCACGAGCCATTTTATAGCCGATTTTGTGCAAAAACTCTTTAACAAAATCAGCGCACATAAAAGTTTCGCTACATGCGATAAAAGTTTGCAAGATGTATGCTGATTTGCTACTATCGACTAAAGCAGCAGCAACAAAAACATGTCTAGGTATGTGTGCGTGAAAACAAATACAAAATCAATTGCATTTACTGGAATTTTCTTGGTGAACTCAAACATAGTTTGCCAACAAAATCTATGGATTGGTAAACTGATTGTCGGATTTTCATGTTAGAGTCATGCATAAAATTGGTTCGAGTTGAATTGTTTTTTATGTACGTGCGAATATATACTCTTTGAAATGTTTATGATTTGTCGACAAAGTAGTCTGCTTAGAAGCTGAATAGTAAATATTTTGATGTGTTTTGCAGTTATTCAAACTAAAAAAAGGCGTGAGTATCAAGTACTCGTGAGGTTTGATGTGTAAACATGTGTATTCTGCATGAAACTTCATTTCATAAATGACTCGCCTATGAGTCATTTTTGACTCATCAACGAGTCATTTTTGACTCATCAATGAGTCATTTATGACTCTTCCACTACTCATTTATGACTACAACTACAATATACCCTTCCTACACTACCTACGCACTACAGACTACTGCCTACAGAGTAACATTCTTGGTTGACCCCCCACGCTAAGATATTTACACATCAACAATACCGAAATGATCCCAAAACGATCCCGAAACTACAATGCCTATACAATACAATACACTTTGCCTACAATATACCCTGACTACACTGCCTACACTGCCTACACCCATAACTTTCTTGGATGACCCCCCAGCCCTCAAATGTTTACACATCAAAAAAAATTGGTCTTTAAATAGCCAATTATTAGCTTCCATCAGAGAGAGTATCTTAGAGCCAAAGTCGTATTAAAGTATTTCACAAAAATTTTTTTTTCGGGAACGTTTCGGGATTATTTTAGGGATTAGGCGGTAATTTCAGGGTTATTTTTTAGTATAGTTTTGAAAAAAAATTTTGGGTAGTTTCGTAACTATATCACGGTTTTGAAAGTACCCCGAAAAGTAAGAAAATAATACCGAAATACACCAAAAAAAAAGTTTCAAAATAGTCCTGAAATTATTACACAAAAAGGTCCCAGATGATGTCGAGAAAGTACGGTAATTATTCCGAAAGGAGTGATATTTTATTCGCAGCAGCTATGGTGCCGAAAAAGTTACGAAAGTGATCATTTCGGGACCGTTTCGGGATAATTTCGCGACTTCGTCTGAATATTTTTTGAATCGTTTTGATATTTTTTTGAACTCAATTTTAGGTTTTTTTTGGGATCGCTTCGGCCCTATTTTGAAAATATTACGAGGTAATTTCGGGATTTTTTCGAGATTTTTTGGGACTTCATCTTAAAATGGTGCAGAAAAGAAATGACTCCAAAAAAGTTTAAAAAAAGTTCTAAAATTTTCCCACAAAAAGTTCGAGATGATGTCGAAAAAAGTATCGAAATTATTCCGAAATGGTTATAAAGTGATTATTATTTTATTCGCAGCACCAATGGTGCCGAAAAAGTTCCGATCGTTTTGAAATTTTTTTGAATACAATTTTAGGTTTTTTTCGGTATCGTTTTGGCAATATTTTGAAAAATTTTCAAGGTCATTTCGCGATTTTTTCGGGATTATTTCAGGACTTGATATCAAAAAATTCAAACAACTACACTGGAAAGTACTAAAATGATACCGATATGACACCAATAAAAGTCCTAAAACTACTAAAAGGTCCTGAAATTCGGGACGGTTTCGGGATCATTTCGTTACTTTTTCTTGATTGCAATTTTAGGTTTTTTCGGGATTGTTTTGGGACATTTCCTTAGTAATTTTGGGATTGTTTTCTAGATTATTCATGACTTGATCTCAAAATAGTGCCGAAAAAGCAAGCAACTACGCCGGAAAGTACGAAAATGATACCGAAATGAGACAAAAAAAAAACTCCCAAAACTAATCCATAAAAAGTCCCGAAATTATTCCCAAACGATTCGGAAGAAACTTGATCTTGAAATGGTGCTAAAAGAATTATTTCTCTACCGTTTAAGGATAATTTCGCGACTTTTTTTGGGATTTTTTATCATTTTGGATGCTATTTTGGAACATTGATCAGTTCGGGATTTTTATCGGTATTATTTCGAGGTTTGATCTCAAAATGGGGATGAAAAGGTCGTAAAATTCGGGGTAATTTCGGGGTTATTTTCCGAATAATTTTGGGACGATTTTCGGTAATTTCCAAAGTAATTTTGTCATTGGGATTTGATCTCAAAAATGGCGGCGAAAAATTCAAGAAATTTACGAAATTACATCAAGAGTGATATTTTTGAAATTGTTTGGGGGGATTTTTTCAGAATCATTTCATTACTATTTTGTTACATTTTAGAAGTCGAAAAAGTCACCTTGAAAAGTTGTGGAAGGGATCTTTTCGGGATTTTTTTTTAATTATATTTAGGACACAATCCCGAAGTGCTGGAACCAGTACGAAAATTATCCCGAAATGATTTTCTTGGGTTAAAAATGTTTTCGGGCTTATTTTGAGATGTTTTTCGGTATTGTTTGGGGACTTTTGAACATTTTCGAAAACATTTCGGTATTATTTTTCTCGGGTATTACTTGGCGGCGAGAAAGTCAAGAAATTACCCCGAAAAGTATGAAAATATTTACGAAAAAAAGGTGAAACTCAAATCATTAAAATATTATTTACACCTACACTTTACTAATTGAGTAATGTTCAGCGCCGAAAACTTCTTACAAAATTTCGTAACTTTACTGAGAATGAGAGTGACTGTGCTCCTGCAGCTGCTGCATCACACTTCATTATTTTCTATTCATTTATCTTAGCTAACAAAAGGCATACGGTTTTTGTCTACTCCCACCGCCACATCGCCAGCGAGTCCTTTAATGAAAGGATCAAGTTTTCAACATTCATTCATTACTTGGGATTTTAATATATTGGGCGTTTGTGTGTGTATGAGTAGCGGCTATCAGCCTCTTTTACTACCACCTTTATTATATTTCTAATGCGCAGTTATTTTAATCATTTTTTTAGCTGCCACTTCTTTTGCCGTTTAATTTCTTTCATCATTATATTTCACTTGCTACTTTTCCTCATCAATGCGCCAAGAATATTATTCGCAGGTAGGCGCCAGTCCATAAACGTGAAGAAGCCATTTATTCGATACTTACTCAGTTAGGCGCAACTTCATTGAAACTAATTAAAGTATTCATGCTGCGTTTTTGTTAAACTCGTCCTTTCTGGGACGGAAACTTTAATATCTGTTAGTTCACGCTTAATAAAAGTTTTTTGTAATGTATGAATACGTGCATTGACTGAATCCCTCCTCACAGATAAGAGTTTTTTAAAAAGGCTTCTACATTTTTTATCGTTAAACATGGAATTTATTTTTATTTTACTTTTTTGTTTTATTTTTTATTTTATTTTTTTCGTTTTTATTTTATTTCATTTTATTTTATTTATTTTTTATTTATTTTTTTTTTATTTTTTTTTTTGAAATTTTTGTATTTATATTTTTAATATTTTTTTCGTTCTTATTTTATTTTACTTTATCTTTTTATTTTTTTTTATTTTATTCTTTTTTTATTTTATTTTATGTTTTTATTTTTATTTAAATTATTTTTCTCATTTATTTTTTTTATTTTACTTAATTTTTTTATTTTTTTATTTTATTTATTTTTTTCGGTTTCAA
>CAXKVI010000003.1:118031146-118066146 GCA_964058755.1 Campiglossa producta
AGTGAGCTAACAAAAAGCTAAGGTCAAATTCTTTTCATATCTTGTACGTACTTTATTGTTGTTTTAGCAAAATCTTAACAACTTTTGTGAGCACAAGTAAAAACGCCTTTGACACAAAACTCAGCTGCTGCTGCACGTAAGAATTCTCAGGCACCGAGTAATTTATTTGGTGGCTTAATTGTTTTACTTGAACCATTTATGTGACGACAACAAAGTGACACCCCAAAGGCACCACAGCTACTACCTACCCAGCACCTACTACTAAGCATTAGATTACCTAGTAAAACAAAACATATTATCAACAATTCAAGATTCTAAGAATGTTCAAACAAAAGCAAAGCCCAACGTTGGAGATAAACTTTTGTCATCTTTTGAATTTGTCGCGTTACTTTGCTATGCAATTCTATAGCTTCGTCGCAGCTTGTTTTCTCAAAGTGCGCGCTTTGCTTGCTTACTTTTGGTCGGGTAGAAATGTTGCGGTTAACTGTTTGAAATTGTTAAGTTTTGGTAAATGGTTTGACAGTAAATTGTATATCTGTATGTGGTGATGGTGCATGTGAAGAGTTTGGGTGTGGGACGGGTGGACATTAGGGGTGTTCTTCTTTTTAAAACTTTAATTTTCCTAGACTTTTTAGGTTTTTTTTGGAATATTTTAGTTCTATTTTTGGTCATTTCGGCACTCTTTTCGAATCATTTCTGAACTTTTTCGAGACTTTCTTTTGTAAAATTGCCAATACTTTGATGGGATCAATTCAAGGCTTTTTTCCGACTTTTTCGGAATTTTTTAGGGATCATTTCAGCATTATTTTCTAGGATTATTTCGGCAATATTTCAGCACTTTTATTGACTTTTTTGCACTTTTTGGAACAATTCGGACCATTTTTGGTACTTTTTGGGATTATTTCAGGACGTTTTTATCGAACTTATGGAATCATTTCGCGATTTTTCGGAATTTTTATTTCAGGACTTTTTAAAGACTATGTATTTCGGGAACATTTCAGAACATATTTGCCATTTTTTGGAACATTTCGGAACGTTTTTGGAACTTTTTGGGATAAATTCAGGAGGTTTTTTTCCAATTTTTAGTCCTTTTGCGAATTTTTCGGAGTTCAGGAATATTTCAGTACTTTTCTGGGATCATTTCAGCATTATTTTTAAGAATTATTTCGGGATTTTTACTGGATGTTTTTGGGATCATATTTCGGGAACTTTTCAGTACTTTTTCAGTACCTTTTGTTACTTGTTTGGAACATTTCGGAACGGTTTCGGTACTTTTCCGAATCAATCCAAACTTTCGGAATCATTTCACGAATTTTTCTGATTTTTTTAGGGATTACTTCGGGAATATTTCTGTACTTTTCTGTAATCATTTCAGCATTATTTTTAAGAATTAATTCAGGAGTTTTCTGGATGGTTTTGGGATCTTTTCGGGACTTTTTACGGACTGTTTCGGAAACATTTCAGTACTTTCCGTACTTTTTCAGTACTCTTTTTTACTTGTTTAAAAGCTTTCCTGAACGTTTTCGGTACTTTTCGGAATCAATTCAAGACTTTTTTGACAAATTTTCGGAATCATTTCGCGACTTTTTCGGAATTTTTTAGGGATTACTTCGGGAATATTTCAGTACTTTTCTGGGGTCATTTCAGCATTATTATTCAGGATTATCTCGGGACTTTTTCGGGATGTTTTTGAAATGACTTCTGGACATTTCAGTACTTTTTCTAAACTTTTCTGGAACATTTCCAAATGTTTTCGGTACTTTTTTTGGGATCAATTCTGTACTTTTTTGCCAAATTTTTCGAACAATTTCTGTACTTTTTGGGATGTTTTGGAAGAATTTCGGGACTGTTTACTTTTTAGGGATTATCTTGGGAATATTTTAGTACTTTTTGAGATCAGTTCGCAGCCTTTTCGGAATCAATTCAGGACTTTTCTGCCAATTTTTCGGCATCATTTCAGCATTATTTTCGGTACTTTTTTGGGATCAATTCTGTACTTTTTTCCAAATTTTTTGAACAGTTTCTGTACTTTTTTGGGATATTTTTGGAAGAATTTCGGGACTGTTTACTTTTAGGGATTATTTTGTTAATATTTTAGTACTTTTTTGAGATCACCTCGCAGCTTTTTCGGAATCAATTCAGGACTTTTCTGCCAAATTTTCGGAATCATTTCGCGACTTTTTTGGAATTTTTTTAGGGATTACTTCGGGAATATTTCAGTACTCTTCTGGGATCATTTCAGCATTATTTTTCATGATTATTTTGGATCTTCTTCGGGATGTTTTTGAAATAACTTCTGAACTTGAGGACTATTTCGTGAACATTTCAGTACTTTTTCTAAACTTTTTTGGAACATTTCGAAACATTTTCGGTACTTTTTTGGAATCAATTCAGGGCTTTTTTCCAAATTTTTGGATTAATTTCGGTACTTTTTGGCAATATTTTTGGAATCATTTCAAGACTATTTGGAAGTTTTTAGGGATCATTTTGAGAATATTTTAACTTTTTGGAGTCACTCCGGAATTTTTTGGGAATCATTTAGGCTCTTTTTGCAACATTTTCGGGATTATTTGGGGCATTTTTTTTTTAGATAATTTCGGGACTTTTTAAGGAATCATTTAGGTACGTTTTCAAGCTTAATATGGGATCATTTCATGACGCTGTTGCCATTTTTTTGGAACCTTTTAAGCCCTTTGTTGCAAAATTTTCGGGACTATTTCGGGTCTTTTTTGAGAAAATTTCGCAACCTTTTGGGTATGGTTTCGGGAGCTCTTTGGTATGATTTGGGCCTTTTGGCGGACTATTTCAGGAAATTTTTGTTAAAATTTAAATACCTCATTTTCATGCCTTCTTTGGGATCATTTCATGACTTTTTTTTGCCAAATTTACGGGTTCATTTAGGCTATTTTTGCAAAATTTTCGGGACTATTTCAGGTCTTTTTTTTAGATATTTTTGGTAATTTTTGGGGACCAGGATCAGGATCGTTTTGGTATAATTTGTGACAGTTTTCGTGCCTTCTTTGGGATTATTGCAGAACTTTTTTGCCATATTTTAAAAAACAATTCGGTACTTTTTTTGCGATGTTTTCGGGATTATTCAGGGGCTTTTTTTGAGATAGTTTCGTGACTAGTTTGAGGACTATTTTTGCGCTGTTTTTTAATAATTTCTGACATTTTCTGGCATCATTTCGACGCTGTAGAAAGAGTTCTGAAATGGTCCCAAAAACATTCCCGAAATTTTCAAAAATTGATCTACCCATAAAATTTAAAAACCGTTATTCCTTTACCAATACAAACATCCCTAGCAGGCCGACTAGTAATAACTTTCTCAACACAATCCGTTCAGCTGACAAAGCTAACAAATGCGATAGGAAAAAGTAAATAGAAACGTAAAGAATAGTGTTGACATAACTCTTTTGTGGCGCTTGCCAACTGAACGCAATCAACTATGAATCAAAAAAGAGCTAACACAAAGAACTCAAGAAAATGGACGAAAAGAAATTTTGTTCAAAAAAAAAAAAAAAAAATGTTGGCTGCGCGCCACAAGCTGCTGACTGATATGATGCTTTTTCTGATTGCTGTAATCATAGTTTAAAATGTAATAAACTATTGAAATCATAATGACATTTAGTTGGTTGATTGAATAAAATAGAGTTATTTCTGTTGAAGTGAAATGGAAAAAAAAAAATATTTTTAAAAAATAATTTGCAGCGCTAAAATGAAAAGAAGAAATAAATGATGAAATGAGAGAATTGTTAAGATGAAATGAGCGAATTCAGTGCTAGTTTTCATAGGATTTCCTTCAAAAACCCGGTCCAAGCAGCCATGTGGCCATTATACATACCTGTTAAAAAATAGTTGCATACTTTTAGGCGGCGAATTCCCCTTTTTTTGTCTCTATAGTCTACCATGTTCGCGCAAAAACAATTTGTGTTAGAGAAATCCAAGTAAAATTTTCCAATAAATTATAATAACTATTTCTCTGCAGAAATTAACCCTCTAGCAACCTCTAAAATATGCCTTTTTTTTAGACCACTCAAAATAGTAGCCAAAAAAATTTGTATTCTAAACTTTATTGTCGCATTTTACATGTGTTTCACTGTAAATCCCCCAAATTTGCAATTTCGCTCACAACACATCCTCACACACAAATCGAAAGCATTCTTTAAATAGCTTCGCAAAATTGAACCCATCTCGTTTTTTTCACGAATCTGCTCTAATTGCTTTATGCATCACAGCATCTATTTGATATGCAATGACAGCTGGCACACTTGAACTGTCATCACTTTAGCAAACCAATCGTTATTCGCTTCTCCACACGCTACAAAACATTTATGAGGCGAGAGTTTAACCTTGATTTTTTTTTTTTTGTTTTTGGAAATTTTTATCTCTTTGCTTTCACTTTTGCATTTTTACAATGCGTTCAACGAATTTTAAGCACATTTTCATATTTGCGGTTTACCTTTGACATTTGACATTTGTGTTGTTGCAGACACATTTGGGGATTGCCAACACTGTGAATTTGCGTAGAAATTTTTTCAGAGTTCCAGGAACGAATTGTTGTTTTTTTGCTGATGCTAAGGTGATTTTTCGTTGAAAAGTAGATGGCAAGCGATTGACGATGTTGAAGGACGTCTCAATATTAAGGTCAATTTCAGCAAAAATTTAAATTTTTAAAAAGCTTTGTTTCGTTAAAGCATCAGTCTCGTTTCGGTTTCGTTTCAGTCGCGATTTCGTTCCGATTTTCGCATGGTTTTAGTCTGAATTTTGTTTCATTTGTCCTCTGGTTTCTGTTTCGTTCGTTTTTTTTCTATTTCTATTTCGTTCCAGTCTCAGTATCGTTCCGACTTTTGTTTCGATCCAATTTCGATTTCCAGTCTCAGTTTCGATCCATTTTTGGTTTAGTTCTAGTTTCTCGTTTCTCTTCCAGTTTTAATTTCGTCAAAGTATTAGTTTCGCTAAGGCTTTGGTTTCGTTATGGTTACGAATATGTTTCATTTGCCGTTTAGTTCCGATTTCGGTTGCGTTTCACTTTTGGTTTCGTCAAAGTATCAGTTTCGCTTGGACTTTGGTTTTATTCTGGTTACGATTTCGTTTCATTTGCCGCTTAGTTCCGATTTTGGTTGCGTTCCAGTTTTGGTTTCGTCAAGGTATCAGTATAGTTGCGATTCCGATTTCGTTTTAGTCTCAGTTTCGTTTCGGTTTCGGCTTCGTTCTAGTTTCGATTCAATCTGATTTTTTGGGTTCCGTCAAAGTATCAGTTTCGTTTCGGTTTCGTTGAAGTCACAATATTGTTACGATTTTCGTATAGTTTTAACTTGGATTTCGTTTCAGTTATCCTTCAGTAATTGTTTCGTTCGATTTTTTTTTCGTCAAAGCACAATTTTCGTTCCGATTTCGATTTCGTTATTCCCTGTTCCGGTTTCTTTCCAGTTTTGATGCGGTCAAAGTATCAGTTTCGCTTAGACTTTTGTTTCTTTGTAGTGCGATTTCGTTTCAGTTGCTGTTTAGTTCCGATTTCGGTTGCGTTCCAGTTTTCGTCAAGGTATAAACTCAGTTGCGATTCCGATTTCGTTCCAGTCTCAGCTTCAGTTTCGTTCTAGTTTCGATTTCATTTCCGTTACCGTTTCGTTCCAATTTGGATTTGGGTCCATTCTCAGTTTCAATCCGATTTTTTTCGGTTCCGTCAAAGAATCCGTTTCGTTTCGTTTTCGATGAAGTCTCAATTTTGTTCCGATTTTCCTTTGGTTTTAGTTTGGGTTTCGTTTCAGTTGTCCTTTTGTTATTGTTTTGTTCGATTTTATTTTTCGACAAAGTATAGTTTTCGTTCCCATTTTGATTTCGTTCCGTTTTTTTTTTTCGTTCTAGTTTCCGTTGCCTTTTCCTTCCTGCTCCGGTTTCTTTCCCGTTTTGATTTCGTAAAAGTATCAGTTTCGTTTCGACTGTTATTTCTAGTTACGATTTTGTTTCATCTGCCCTTTAGTTCCGATTTCGGTGGCGCTCGAGTTTTGGTTTCGTCAAAGTATGAGTTTCGTTCCGATATCGTTCCCGTATCAGTTTCGTTTCGGTTTCGTTTTAGTTTCGATTTCATTTCAGTTACCGTTTCGTTCCAATCTCGATTGGTTTCGTTCTGTTTTTTTTTTCTTTTCCGTTTCTTCAAAATGTATCAATCCGGTTTCGGTTTGATTCCGAAGCTTTTCGTTCGTTCCACGAAATTAATATCGATCCACATTCCAAATGTTCCGAAATGGTTTTAAAATGTTAGAGTGACCTTAACTGAGCCATATATACAAATTTATGTAGGCTTGTTTTAATTTCGAATCCGAAACCGTGTAAAGGTCAACTTTTCGGACGCCCAAAAGTATACTACACTACAATTCTACTTCTTTTACAATGAAAAATTCCAAAAACTAATAAGCTTTATACAACAACACTTGCACTGAATACCTTGTTAACACACAATTTCAAAATAAATTTTCCAACTAAATGCGTCAACAAAGAATAACAAGAAAGTAAATGCATGAGTGCGTGACAAAGCGTACGAAAATGTAGCATGATTTTAGGAGCAAAAAGCTTGCCAAAAATCGCATACCTGCCAAATTCCATTCATTCACCATTATTCGCTCAAACAATTGTTTCACATGGCCTAGTGTGAGGACGGGGTGGTTTTATAATATTGAAATAATAATGGTTGCTAAAATGGCCACAAATGTTACCAGAAAAAAGCGGCGAATAAATGAGGTAACAACAAACAATGACCCAAACGCACATAACTATATTTATACTTGAATAATATTGAGGGACGAAAAAAAAATCGCTTAAAAAGTGTGTGGGTGCGATGAATGATATTTTTGCACAATGAATGAAAGTTATTTTGGAAGAAAAAATGTCCGGCCCTTGAAAGGTAATGTAACGACATGTAGCCTAAAAATATGTGAATGTAGTTGAAAAGCTCACAAGCGCATGAAAAATGATTTTGGACGAAAGTATGTACTTTCTTTTTTTCGTATTGAAATAACAAAAGTTTTGGTATGAGAAATTAACAAACAAAAAAGGTCTGCAAAGGTCGAAGTAAAATATTTGCTGTGAAAAAAACTTATCAGCGTGAAAGCTCACTTTTTCTTGGTTTTTTGTTAGCCGTTTTTGTTAATATTGTTTGCTGAGCCAAAACAGCCCAAACAAATACCTATACAATCAATTCGGCAATTTTCTCAATGGACCTTACATTGTGTTGAGCTTTTGCGTTTAAAGTGTGGCAAAAAAAAAATGTTGATTGCTATTTAAGTTCAACTTATGAGTGGCAACTCATGGTTGGGTAATATAAATATTATTATTTGGAGCTTAAAGATCTTCTATATTAGTACTGAAGCTTTAAAGTTGTTTCAAAAGCTTGTAAGAAATATTGGGTCATTAAAAAGCTTGAAAATGAAAAAAGGTTATCTTTAAATCAACTTTGAGTAATGAATTTTAAATCCTTAGCTTTGAATATTAAAAAACAAATTTTCATGGATATTTTTAGGTGTTCGAGTTGGAAGTAAGAATCCTTTTTTTTAGACTAAAAGTTCTTGCTAAAGTTTAGAGTTCCTTGGCTCAAACTAAAACTATTTTAATTGTGAAGATACGAAAATATCTTTTCTAAAAGTAATCATTCTGGCAGTTTGTGACTTTAATTTAGACAAACAAGCTTTACAGATTTAAAAAAAGCTCACCTTTTTTAAGCTTTTCGAACTTTTTTATATTTCTTTCAGTAGTTAGGCTATAAAGCGTTGTACGTACGAACATTAATATTATACACTTTTCCCCCCGCTTTTCAGGAACTTTTATAACTAAGAGCTTTTCTAAAGATTTTTCTTCTAGTGATACAGGAAGCGCTTTTAAAGTTGTTAGGCTCTAAAAAGTGTTGTACGTACAAGTATTAACATTATACACTTTTCCCAAAGCTTTTTAGAAACTTTTATAACTTAGAGCTTTTCTAAAGCTTTTTCTTCTATTGAGAAAATAAACGCTTTTAAAGGGTATAAATGGCTATGGAACATTTTATGAGCGTAGGGAGATCTTGGGAATAGCAAAAGGTGACAATACAGATCGTATCAGCTCTGTTTTATTTTTTTTTTTTTTTAGTTAGCGGAACCAATTTTTTTTTTTTAATTTTTTAGACTGTTGCGATTGTATGATTTTTGCCTTTTCCGCCATTTGAAGCGTGATTTAGGATTTTTTAAAATTGTAAGCTTTTCGAAAGCTTTTTCTTTTATATATACCGAAAGCGCTTTTAAAGATTGCAAAAGGTTATTCAACATTTTATGTCTAAATAAACAAATTTTGGTGAGAGTAAAATGTGACAAAGCAGATCATTAAATTTCAAGATAATATCAAAAGCTCAGTTTTGGTGCTTTGAGGTTATCGGAAGCTACTTTTATTTACAATTTTTTTACTTGTTTTGATTGTCTTGCTTTTGTCTTTTCGAGCATTTAAAGCATGATTTCGAATTTTTAAAAACTTTAAGCTTTCCAAAAGCTCAGCAAAGCTAATTCATAAAAAAATCTGTTTAAAACTTAATACCAAATATTCGAATGGATATAGCAAGCACATTTTTAACATTTTTAGCCTTCCATTACTTCAAGTTAAATAAATTCGAAAGCTTTGAGCTTTGAAAGTTTTTGGTTGAATCACTTAGAAATATTAAAGAAAGCTTAGTGCTACCAATATACAAATTTAAAAGCTCTTCGAAAGGAATTGATATTTTGGAGTATCTCCAAAAGCCTATAGGATGTGAGCTTTTAAAAAGCTTGTGTGAAAGCACATACTCGCTTAATTTTTAAGAATAACATATACGTTCTTTAAGCTTTGTATGGGATCAGGTAAAGTGTAACTAGCGTAAGATAATTATTATTCACATATATCCATAAATCAAATTTAATTGTTAATCATTTTATTAATTGATCACTCCCTCCCTCTCTCTTTTGATTTGTTACAGCTGGTCTCCAGTAATCCCAATCAACGTAATTGGCGTGGCATATTTATTGCTTTATTGGTTATAATAATTGTACTGGCGTTAATTGTGACATCAGTGGTGAGTTATGAAAGCTTTTGAATTATTTATTCTAAAAATGCATGCAATTAATAATTTTTCTATAAATATATTTAATTTGTTGTTTTATTGTGTATCATATGTTGCAGTACGCACGTTTTAGATATTAAGGGTATTCACTTAGGGCAGTCAAATGCCTCACGAACTAGCCAAATAGCAGAGTAACTAAAAAACATTAACCAAAGGTTCTACCTGATACATTTTTCGCACATTTCAATGAATTTTGTAAAAAACAAAAAAAAAATTAAAAATAGTTTTCTAATTAAAAAGTAAGTTTACTAACCATTTTGGCATTTTTCAGTTTGAGCGAATACCCTTAATGTATTTATATTCATTATTATGAGCTTTTTTTGCAACATTGAAATATTTTTATATTTTTTTTTTTTAGAAATAATTTTTTTTCAGTCCTTAGCCTGCTGAAAGCTTTCTCGGGTTTTCGGGAACAAAACAGCGGAATCGAAAAAATTTTAATTTAAAATTATCATCAAAAGAATATATTTTAAAAATATTCTCCAAAAATTGCCTTGCAAAATTTAAAAAAGAAAATTTACAAAATTTGTATAAATAGTTCCGTTATAATTTAGACACTTTTTTAATAATTTTTTTAGGTTTGTTTTGGTTTTTTAAATACGCATATTATTGAAGTTAACTTTCTTAGGCGGCGATGCAAAGTTTTTATGGAGAGTGAAATTTGAATGAAAAAATAGTGGCAACAGTGTTCGAATTTGAGGCAACGAATAGTGGCAACGAATAGTGGCAACGAATAGTGGCAACGAATAGTGGCAACGGACTTGAATATTTTATACATCACTATCTCAGGAACTACTGAAGCGATTTGGATAAAACTTGGCATATAGATGGTATGCTTCATTCTGCCACCTTCTACTTGGGTGTTGCCACTTCGGCTGGCTTACAGAGCTGCCACTTATCTCAATTTGTTTTAAATCTTCAGCAAGATATGCCAATATGGGTATCAAATTAAAGGTATTTTCGGTGGTATTTCATCTAAAACATTTTCAGTCAGGGTTGCCACCTCAACCCATTTTATTTGTTCCTTCGTATATCGACCAATATCTCGGAAACTTCTGAAGCGATTTGGATCAAATTAAGCATGTAGCTAGTATGCTTCATTCTAAGACTTTCTACTTGGGTGTTGCCACTTTGGGCGGTTAACATGGTTGCCACCTGTCCCAATTATTTTTCAATATTGACCAAAATATGCCAATATGGTTATCAAATGTAAAGTATTTTAGTGCCATATTCTAACTAAGATATTTACAGGCAGGGTTGCCACCTAGCTCCATTTTATTTATTCCTTCATATAGCGACCAATAATTCGGAAATGGCTGAAGTGCAAATTTGGCATATAAATAGTATGCTCCATTCTTAAACTTTCTACTTGGGTGTTGCCACTTTATGCGGTTTACAGGGTTGCCACCTATTCCACTATGTTTAAAATTTCGAGCAATATGGGTATCAAATGAAAGGTCCTTTCGGTCATATACCAACGAAGACATTTTCAGGCAGGATTGATACCTAGGGTTGCCACTTAACCTCAGTTTTACTTCGAATATCAATCAAAATTTTGGGAACACATCGACTTGGGTGGCCTTCTATCTAAATTGTTTTTGAATAATAAATAAAGATAGCACTATTTCCAATAATTCGCCAGTTGAAGTTCTTGCAATTTTAAGTTCCAAACATTTTTCGTTGCATACTTCACGGCTGCTTCCTTAATTTGTTTTACTGATTTGCAATCTAATTTTATCTGCGCGCAATTTCCTTTGCTAAATTGCATGCATGTGTTTGTTTGTATATATTTTATATGCCTCATGCATTTATATGTGTGTATGTATGTATGTTAAACGTAATTGCTGTGTCATCCCGCCAATTTTCGTGTAAATTTGATGTCATATTTGTATTTTCCCATTTTTCCACTTTTTCCAATTTTTTCGTTTTTTTTTTTATTTGTGTAATTTTTTTTTTTTTTTTTCTTTGCCTCGTGGTGGTCGTGTGTCTTCCTACCCGTTTTTTTCGTTTTTGTTTTTTTTTTTTTTTTTTTTCTTTCTCTTTGTCTCGTTTTCTTTATAGAAAACATCATATAAAATTTCTGCATTTATCAAAAAAGGTACTCCTCACACCACCCGATGAGGGGCCGCGTGTCAAGGGGCAACGCATCAAATTACAAGATATCGTGGATGGATTATTTATGCCACAACGTGCCAATGGAACATGGATTAATGGTGAGTGGAAAGAGAAAAAATTCCAAAAAAAAAAAAAAAAAATTTGAGAATGAACTCAACTATCTATTAACCTGCCGCGACTTCTTTTTCTTAACTGAAAAAGTTGTCAAAATTTTGTTATTATTTTGACATTTAAATTTAAACCATATTTTTTCCACATTACAGGTGAGGAATTTTTATATCAGGACCATTGGGGACGTATTGTACTATTGAATGCATCCAGTCTAACTGAGCGAGTGCTCATGTCAAATGTGACATTTGTAAGTATAGACAAATTTTTAAGTACACTGATTTTAACCCTTTAGTAGCCAGACGGCCTAAATTCGCGATTATTCGCTTTCCCAAAACTTTTCGCTGCTTTTTTTTAATTTTTTGTTTGGCCCTCTTTAGGTGGTGTTGGGTAGTATAGGGTTAAGAGTGTTCCGTAAACTGAAAACTGAAATGATAACTCGAATTGGGCCTGAAACGGCTACCAAAGCTGAAAGTGGAACCCAAACAGGAACTAAAACTGGAATGGAAACTGGAACAGAAACCAAAACTGGAATGTGAACTAGAACAGGAACCAAAATGGGAGCTGACCGAAGCAGGAACCAAAACAGGGAACCAAAATGGTAACTTAAACAGGAACAAAAACTTTGGGAACCAAATGTGAGCTGAAACAGGAATCGGAACAGACCCAAAATTACAATTGTAACCGAAACAGTAGTCAAAAGTGGATTGGGAACTGAAACAGGAATCCACAAAGACCCAAAATTGGAATCGAAACAGGAACCAAAGCGGAAGCTGAAACCGGAACCGAAGCAGGAACGAAAACAGGCAACCCAAGTGGCAACTTTGACAGGAACCAAAACCGATGGGAGCTGAAACAGGAACTAAAAATAGAATGGGAACTGGAACAGAAACCAAAAAAGAAACCTAAATTACACTCAGAAAATGTTGCCTTATTTTGGCTGCAAAGACATGGTGTCCTAAAACAAAGTAAGATATTCCGTTTTTCCTCGATTTAAGGAGAAAACGTATTTGAATTGAGGAAAAAAGTCTTTAAATTAAAGAAGCCATGTCTTTGGAGCCAAATAAGGAAAATTTTTGCTTGAAATAAGGAAACTCTTTTTTGAGTGTACAATCGGAACCAAAACAAGAGTCAATAATTTAGAGGGACTGAAACAGGAACCGAAACAGACACCAAAAATGAAATTAAAACTGGAACTGGAACCAAAATAGGGATAAGAACTGGAATGGGAAATGGAATAGAAACCGAAACCGAAACAAAAAAGGAACTTGAAACGGAAACTAGAACTGGAACAAAAACTGGAATAGAAATTGAAATAAGGGCCAAACCTGTAATGGGAAGTGAAGCAAAAACTAAAACCTACCCAAACTAAAACCGCAGCTGAAACAAAAGCATTAGGCCAAACTGGAATTTGAACCAGTACCTAAACTAGAAGCTACACGGAAAATGGAACTGGCGACCAAAGAGTAAACGAATCCTGGATCAAAAAGTAGAAGCGAAAATGTAGTTCAAACTATCACCCGAACTGGAATTAAAACTGGAGTTTTTGCTGGAAACCCAACTGGAACTGAAATTTGAACGAAAACTGTAACAACAACCGTAACTGGAACTGAATCCAAAACTAGAACCCAAACTGAAAATGAAAAAGGAACATAGAGTGGAATTCAAACTTAACCCGAAACTGCGGACCAAATTGGAGACGAAACTGGAACTGAAAACGAAACTGTTCACAAAACATGAACTGAAATTGAACTTAACCCAGAATTGAAAACGAAACATGAACGAGAAACGAGGCGAATATTGATTGCTATCACCACAAGGTACTATTCAGCGGAGTGTACCGGATTCAAATTCAATAACAGTATAGCTCTGCTTGGCCTATTCCATGAATGGATGCACCGACCAAGCAGAGCGAAGTGCTATTCAGGTAGCGTCATTTTGAAGAACGTCACCAAAACCGAAACCCTACCGAAACACTAAACCGGAACCAAACAAAAACTAAAGCTTATTTTGAAGTACGATACCAACAACGGCACCGGAAATTGGTTTCTTTTCCGGATTTTTATTGCATTCCATTAGAGACGAAAATATTAATAAATAATTGATTTAAAAAAAAAAATTTTATTTATCTCTTACATAATCACTTATCATGGCCAGGCTATAGATACCAAAAATTAATATGATCGAAATTAAATTTAGTATGGTATAAATCTTCGCACAAAAATTGAAGCAAAAAAGGCCAAACAAGCATTATTAATGATACCACTAAAAATAAGCAGCTTTTATTTAATTTTTTTTTAATTACATATTAAAACTAGGGATGGTACGGATGTGATTTTATCGGAAGCGAAATCGAAATCGGGCTTTTTTTTATTGGAAGTCGAAGCTATGTGTTTTATTTTAAAAATGATGATAGATATACATGAGAAATGCTAGAAAAATAATATGGTGAGATAGCTTTTTTATGGTGAAACAGCTTTCGCTTACTAATTTGACAGAACGTGAAATTATGGCACTACATCTTCAGTTTCGAAAGTATATAATGAAGATACTTTTCTATAGTTTGATATAGACTCCTTCTAGTGACCGAACTTAACTTCAATACAACCGGAATTAACATAGGACTCAATAGTCCAAAACTGTCGAAAGCTTCGAATCAGAACCGAAGTTTCGCAACATCCCTAACTTAAGCGGATTTCTTTATTTAAATCTATTATATGTATAAATAAAAATTGAATAGCATAAACACATATTAATTTCTTTTTTCCCCTCCCACATCTCTCTTTCAGAAAACACTCGCACCTTATACATTTTCGCTTTCGTCTGATAAGCGTTATCTTTTGTTGGCACAAAATGTCGTTAAGCTATTCCGGCATTCATTTTTGGCACAATACACACTCTTCGACATACAAACGAGGTGAGTTAAACATTTAATGACAATACGAAATAAATGCGTAGTATAAATGATAATTTATGTTTTATGTGTCGAAAAAAAAAACATTGAAAAGATGATTTATGGCGGGAAACAAAAAAAAACGGAAATCATAAATCAAAAAAAAAAAAAAAAATATTTAAAGTGTCATCAAGAAGATAAGAGCGTGCGGTGTGAGCTATTTATAAATCAATTAAGGGGAAAAAGTAATCGACGAGGCATGTCATGTCAGATCAATCACTTCCGATCCACATTCAAACAAGATAATGCCCCAAGGTCAATGGGTTCCCGAGTTTGCGGTCGATATACAAATGAAGGAATAAATAAATTTTTCGTTAGGTGGCAACGCTAGGTGGCAACCTTGTCTGAACATATCTTAGTTGGAATACGGCCGAAAATACCTTTCATTTGATACCCATATTGGCATAACTTGCCCAATACTAAAAACAAATTGGGACAGGTGGCAACCCTGTAAACCGCTCAAAGTTGCAACACCCGAGTACGAATATGTGGTTGTTGCTGTTAACAATGCTAAATTTTATCACAATCAATTCAGCTGTTCTCGAGCTATTGGTAGATATACGAAGGAATAAATGAAATAGGTGGCAACTCTGTCTGAAAACATGTTAGTTTGAATACGGCCGAAAATACCTTTCATTTGATACCCATACTGGCATATTTTGCTGGAAATTAAAAAAAAAAATTGAGTTTAGTGGCAACCCTATAAACCGCCCGAAGTGGCAACGCCCAAATAGAGAGCCTTCGCTTGAAGCATACCACCTATATGCCAAATATGATCCCAACCGCTTCAGCTGTTCTCGAGATATTGGTCGATATACGAAGGAATGAATAAAATGGGTTTAGGTGGCAACGCTGCCTAAAAAAATATCTTAGTTGGAATATGGCCAAAAATACCTTTTATTTTATACCCTTAATGGTATATGTTGCTCAATATTTAAAAAAAAAATGAGATAGGTGGCAACCCGGTAAACCGACCGAAGTGGCAACACTCAAGTATAAAATCTTGGCATGAAGCATACTATCTATATGCCAAATTTGATCCAAATCGCTTCAACCGTTCCCGTGACATAGACAATAAATATTTTCAAATCCGTTGCCACTATTCGTTGCCTTAAGTCCGAACACTGTTGCCACTATTTTTTCATTCAAATTTCACTCTCCATAAAAACTTTGAATAGCCGCCTAAGAAGTTAACTTCAAAAATTATTAATAAAATATTTAAAAATAGAGGTATACATATTACGATATATTTTGAGTCAAAACTTTAAGTTCGAACTCTCGTCCTATAGAGTATATTTCTATCCCATCAAAGATATTCCTATTTACGACATGCTCAAGCATTATTTTAAAGCTCACTAAAACTACGATCTCATTTAAATTTTTCACACATTTACATTACCCCATCAAGCTTTCATTGAGGCCATGAATATTGTAGTGCTTGTTGCTTTCGACGTTTCACATTTTGAAATTCTATTCAATTTCTATTCATATCCACATTTATTTACCTGCAATATAAATGCGAAGCGGAGCAGCGCAGTGAAGTGTAACTGGCCAAGTACTGTCATTTCCTTCTGCTTGTCTATTTCCGTAAACTTTTTTATTGAGTTTCTTTTTTTTGCAATATATTTTTGTGGCACATTGAGGTAACGGACAACAACAAAAGAAAAACATAACAACAAACTGTTGCCTGCCAAACAATATCACTTTACCTTTTTTTACCACTTCCTCCTCTCACTTTTACTACTACTTCTTTATCTAATTTTTTTTGCAATTTTGTCTTCCTTTAGTGAAAGCATTAAATTGAAAATCGATGCACATACCGATGAGTGGCCATATCTACACTATGCTCGTTTTGTGTCTACCCAAGCGTGGCCTAGCAATGACATTACTCCAACAACACAACACTCACCTTCGTTGGGTAATGCGTTGGTGTTGGTCTACAACTATGACATCTATTATTGCATGGGGCCACGTTCACCCAATCATATATACCGTATAACACATGATGCAGTGCCCGGCATCGTCTATAATGGCATACCAGATTGGCTGTATGAAGGTGAGTACTTATGTGGGTTTATTAGGGGGCCCGCTGATTTTGGTAGAGGTATTTGAATTATAAAATAAAAAAATTTTATTAAATTTTTAAAAATATAATATAACAAAAGAAAATAAAATAAATTAAAATAAAATAAAAAAATGAAAATGTGTTTTTTGAGAAAAAAAATAAAATAAAATAAAATAAAATAAATTAAAATAAAATAAATTAAAAAATTAAATTAAATGAAATTTAATCAAATAAATTTAAGTAAAAAAAATTAGAAAAAAAATAAAATAAAATAAAAAAATAAAATAAAATAAAATAAAATAAAATAAAATAAAATAAATTAAAAAAAAATAAAATAAAATAAACTAAAATAAAATAAAATAAAATAAAATAAAATAAAATAAAATAAAATAAAATAAAATAAAATAAAATAAAATAAAATAAAATAAAATAAAATAAAATAAAATAAAATAAAATAAAATAAAATAAAATAAAATAAAATAAAATAAAATAAAATAAAATAAAATAAAATAAAATAAAATAAAATAAAATAAAATAAAATAAAATAAAATAAAATAAAATAAAATAAAATAAAATAAAATAAAATAAAATAAAATAAAATAAAATAAAATAAAATAAAATAAAATAAAATAAAATAAAATAAAATAAAATAAAATAAAATAAAATAATATAAAATAAAATAATATAAAATAAAATAAAATAAAATAAAATAAAATAAAATAAAATAAAATAATATAAAATAAAATAAAATAAAATAAAATAAAATAAATTAAAATAAAATAAAATAAAATAAAATAAAATAAAATAAAATAAAATAAAATTAAACAAAATAAAATAAAATAAAATGAAATAAATAAAAATAAAATAAAATAAAATAAAATAAAATAAAATAAAATAAAATAAAATAAAATAAAATAAAATAAAATAAAATAAAATAAAATAAAATAAAATAAAATAAAATAAAATAAAATAAAATAAAATAAAATAAAATAAAATAAAATAAAATAAAATAAAATAAAATAAAATAAAATAAAATAAAATAAAATAAAATAAAATAAAATAAAATAAAATAAAATAAAATAAAATAAAATAAAATAAAATAAAATAAAATTAAATAAAATAAAATAAATTTAAAAAAAATAAAATAAAATAAAAAAAATAAAATATAATAAAATAAATTAAAATAATATAAAATAAAATAAAAAAAATTAAATAAAATAAAATAAAATAAAATAAAATAAAATAAAATAAAATAAAATAAAATAAAACAAAAAATAAAATAAAATAAAATAAAATAAAATAAATTAAAAAAAAATAAAATAAAATAAAAAAAAAATAAAATATAATAAAATAAATTAAAATAATATAAAATAAAATAAAATAAAATAAAATAAAATAAAATAAAATAAAATAAAATAAAATAAAATAAAATAAAATAAAATAAAATATAATAAAATAAAATAAAATAAAATAAAATAAAATAAAATAAAATAAAATAAAATTAAATATAATAAAATAAAATAAAATAAAATAAAATAAAATAAAATAAAATAAAATAAAACAAAAAAAATAAAATAAAATAAAATAAAATAAAATAAATTAAAAAAATTAAATTAAATGAAATTTAATAAAATAAATTTAAGTAAAAAAATTAGAAAAATAAAATAAAATAAAATATAATATAATAAAATAAAATAAAATAAAATAAAATAAAATAAAATAAAATAAAATAAAATAAAATAAAATAAAATAAAATAAAATAAAATAAAATAAAATAAAATAAAATAAAATAAAATAAAATAAAATAAAATAAAATAAAATAAAATAAAATAAAATAAAATAAAATAAAATAAAATAAAATAAATTAAAATAAAATAAAATAAAATAAAATAAAATAAAATAAAACAAAATAAATTTTATTTTATTTTATTTTATTTTATTTTATTTATTTTATTTTATTTTATTTTTATTTTTTTTTTATTTTTTTTATTTTTTATTTTTTTTTATAACAGACCCCCTAATGTTTATATATCATAGTATGTAATAACATAAGCTCGGTCAAGAGTAAAGTTGCTTGAATCTAAATATATAACTACATCTCGTTATCACTTTCAATTATTGATTCATTTCAATTCATTCATTGATTGTGCATCATTCGATTAAATTGATTTAAATCTTAAATTGAATTTCCGTTTCTATTTTCTGCTTCTTCCCTTTTTGTATTCACTGCTCTTCAATTTATCTAACGCTATTTACCTTGCTGACTTGTTGACTTGATGGCTGTCTGTTGGATTGGTGCTTCTTGGTTTTCAAAACGCATATGTATGTGTGCTGCAATCTGTATGGATTCGCTTATCGTAATTGAAATTCCAAAAATATGCGCAACTTGAACTAAATTTCGTATAGAGGAAATCCTACATTCGAATAATGCAATTTGGATATCGGAGAATGGACATTTAATGCTTTATGGTGCATTCAATGATAGTTTGGTGCAGGAGCAACATTTTGCTTGGTATGGTACGACAAGCGGTGGCAATTCCAATGCGTATCTATATCCGGAAATCAGATCGTTAAGGTAAGTAGTTGAAAGAGAAGATTGTAGATGAATTGCAGATGAGTGTGATTTGTGGGTGTACGGATGTAGTAGGTAATTGAAGGAAGTTAGTCACATAAGTTGATGGAAGCGATTGGCTAGGGTTGTTGTATGAGGACACTAAAAAGTATTCTCTATGAGGAAATTTTGATAAAATCTTCTGTTTAATCAGCACCAGCAATTTCCTGTTAAAGTTATTACTGAGTCATACATAAGTATATCCCAATATATCAACGCACATCCTTCCCTTTTGGTATGCGAAAAAGCTCCAAACAATTACAAACACAACAAAAGAAATTTCGTCGTAATTAGAACTACTCATCTGTATCTAATTGACTTACATAATCCGCATATTAAAAGACGTGAATATAAATTCCATAACTAAATACGTGCCTGTATATGCATGACACACACACATACATACAAAGTCACCACAGTGTCAAGAATGGACTAATTTCATTTAGCAACTAAAGTGAAGTCATGGTTGAGCGGGTGAAGATAATTAAGATTCAATTAAAGTAGTGCCTTGTAACGGTGAGGCCAAAAACTTGCTAGCTTCCAGTTTCATAAATAGCTTAATACGTATTTAATTGCCTTTGAACACAAACACACGCACATATTAGGGATGAGTAATGAGTATATTTGAATGGCTTTTGCTCAGAAAGGAGAGATTTCATGAAACAAAAATCTTCCTGCTTAATTTTTAAATAAAAAAAAATGAGTTTAAGGTTCGCTTAAGAGGTTTTCGTGATTGCGAGACTTTTGAATAAATTGAATCAATGGCTATTAATATGTATTAAGGAAAATTTCAAAACTCTATTCCTCACTAAAGAAAAATCTTTTTTTTTTTGTATTTTTTTTTTTTTTTTTTTTTTTTTTTTATATGTCATTTTTTATTTTTTTTTTTAGTTTTATATTATTTTTCGTTTTATTTTTTTTTAATTTTTTTTTTCTATTTAATTTTTTTTATTTCCTTTTTTTGTTTTTATTTTATTTTATTTTTTTTTATTTACTTCATTTTTCATTTTTTTTTTATATCATTTTATATTATTTTACGAGCTAATGGCCGGAGTAGCCAGTACTCATTCAGTTAATGCTGATATTCATACCAGAACCTAATCATTAATAATAATAATAATAATATATTATTTTATTTTTTCCCCACTTTTTTATTTTTTTTTCTTTTATTTATTTTTTTTTTAATTTTATTTATTTTTTTTTTTTTATTTCATTTTTAGCATTTTATTTCATTTTACCTTATTATATTTTTTCATGTTTTATTTATATTTTTTTTTATTTTATTTTTTTTTTTGTGTTTTCTTTTATTTATTTAAATTTTTTTTCCTTTTTTATTTTTTTTTTTTATATATTTTTATTATTTTTTTTCTTTTTTTATTGTATTTTATTTTATTTTTTTTTTCTTTATTCCATTTTTTTATAATTTATTTAGTTAAATTTTTTCATTTTTTTAGTTTATTTTATTCTATTTAATTTTTATTTTTTTTTTTTTTCATTTTTATTTAAATTTTTTTTTCTTTTATTTTATTGTAATTTTTTTTTTCTACTTTTTTTTATTTCATTTTTTCATATCATTTTGTTACAACAAATACATTAGAGAAATGAACAAATGTGTACCTGATAATCCTATATGTATGTAAATAATCGCATTAACACACACACACACACACACACACATGTATGTATGCATGCAATGTTTGTTTCGGGTGTTGTACTCAAGCACAAAAGATATACGACATTATGAAACTTTACAAATACCTAAACGAAAATGTGCTTGACTCTTACTTAATTGACATTTGTTGCATATTAATGTGTCTGATATATATATATTATGCTCATAAACTACTAAGTCAAGCAACCCGTTGAAGTAATGCTCGTTCGCATTTCAAATACACTTGCCATACAAAATACTTGTGTATGTATGTCGTAGCTAAGTGTGTTGCCTTCTTTAGTTACTCATACGCCATGGCGCACAATTATTTAAATGGAAATAGTTATGCGTGTATTAGTGCTATTTTCATAATGTTAATTAAAAACATATTTAGTTGGTAATGTTTTGCGCCCTATTCGTCAACAAACAACGCTGATTACGTGTTACCCCATTGCACTTATTGCGGTTTAATGTGTTGTCTATTTATATATTTAGTTAAGCTCAACTGCTGTTCTGTGCAGAGGGAAGTTGGAAAAGTTTCTTTAGGGTCCCAAGGCTATTTGATGTTGTTTTGAATGAAATAAGTTTTTTATAATATGTAGCATCTTCTCTAATTAGTAATGTAGAAGGGTAGAGGAGGAAATTAAAGTGAAAATTTGAAAAGTTATGGGAAAAAAATATATTTTTTTCAATAACTTTTTTTCTTTTATTTATTTTAGTTTGTCTTATTTTATTTTGTTTGATTTTATTTAACTTTATGTTTTATTTTATTTTATTTCATTTCATTTTATTTTATTTTATTTTATTTAATTTTTTTTATTTTCTTCCATTTAATTTTTTTTTTTAATTTACTTTTATTATATTTTTTATTTTTATTTAATTTAATTTTTTTTGCTTTATTTTATTTCACTTTATTTTATTTTGTTTTATTTTATTCTATTTTATTTTATTTTATTTTATTTTATTTTCTTTTATTTTATTTTATTTTATTTTATTTTATTTTATTTTATTTTATTTTATTTTATTTTATTTTATTTTATTTTATTTTATTTTATTTTATTTTATTTTATTTTATTTTATTTTATTTTATTTTATTTTATTTTATTTTATTTTATTTTATTTTATTTTATTTTAATTTTATTTTATTTTATTTTATTTTATTTTATTTTATTCTATTTAATTTTTTTTTTATTTTGTTTTATTTTATTTTATTTTATTTTATTTTATTTTATTTTATTTTATTTTATTTTATTTTATTTTATTTTATTTTATTTTATTTTATTTCATTTTATTTTAATTTTATTTTATTTTATTTTATTTTATTTTATTTTATATTATTTCATTTTATTTTATTTTTTTTTATTTTGTTTTCTTTTATTTTATTTTATTTTATTTTATTTTATTTCACTTTATTATATTTTTTATTTATTTTTCTATTTTATTTTATTTTATTTTATTTATTTTATTTTATTTTATTTTATTTTATTTTATTTTATTTAATTTTATTTTATTTTATTTTATTTTATTTTATTTTATTTTATTTTATTTAATTTTATTTTATTTTATTTTATTTTATTTTATTTTATTTTATTTTATTTTATTTATTGTATTTTATTTTATTTTATTTTATTTTATTTTATTTTATTTTACTTTGCTTTATTTTATTTTATTTTATTTTAATTTATTTTATTTTATTTCCATTATATTTAATTTTTCATTATATTTAATTTTTTTCATTTTCTTCCATTAATTTTTTTTTTAAATTAACTTTTATAATATTTTTTTATTTTTATTTTATTTTATTTTATTTTATTTTATTTTATTTTATTTTATTTTATTTTATTTTATTTTATTTTATTTTATTTTATTTTATTTTATTTTATTTTATTTTATTTTATTTTATTTTATTTTATTTTATTTTATTTTATTTTATTTTATTTTATTTTATTTTATTTTATTTTATTTTATTTTATTTTATTTTATTTTATTTTATTTTATTTTATTTTATTTTATTTTATTTTATTTTATTTTATTTTATTTTATTTTATTTTATTTTATTTTATTTTATTTTATTTTATTTTATTTTATTTTATTTTATTTTATTTTATTTTATTTTATTTTATTTTATTTTATTTTATTTTATTTTATTTTATTTTATTTTATTTTATTTTATTTTATTTTATTTTATTTTATTTTATTTTATTTTATTTTATTTTATTTTATTTTATTTTATTTTATTTTATTTTATTTTATTTTATTTTATTTTATTTTATTTTATTTTATTTTATTTGATTTTATTTTATTTTATTTTATTTCATTTTATTTTATTTTATTTTTTTATTTTATTTTATTTTTTTATTTTATTTTATTTTTTTATACTTTTTTTGTTCTTTTTTATTTTATGTTTTTAATTTTATTTTTTTTCTTCTATTTTTCTGTTTTTGTTACTTAATTTTTAGTTTATTTAAACTCGATATCTGATTGAGCAGAATATCACATCTCTATTTAATTATTGAAATTTTAATTTTTTATCATTACAGGTACCCTAAGCCAGGCACACAAAATCCTATAGTGAAATTGCGCGTAGCTGATATTAGAAATCCAGAGGATATTAAAATCAGAGATCTGCAGCCGCCACATGTCCTACAAAACGAGTAAGTACAAAGGCAGGCATAATAAATTAGGTATATTTTTCCATGTATATGGCTGCAAGTAATAATCGATAACTATCGATAAATCGGGAAAAAATATCGCTCTTTGTTTGATGTTAGCAACTAAAAGGAACACAATTTATTTGAATATCGATAAAAATATCCGATAAAGCCGATAAAAATCGATTACAAAGTTTGGAACATATAAATAATCGATAAAAGTCGATAGCAAACAAATATTAATCGATCAAATTTTTTGCCTCAAAGCCTATAAGAATGTATTTTAAGAATTCGTTGAGGATATAAATCGATAATAGTCGATAAAACAATCGATTAATAGATAAGAAAACATATCGCTCGCAATCTTTGAAAACTATAAACAAGAAATAGTTCCGGAAACAATGATAAACTAGAAATACTTTGGGAATAATTTATAAAATCGATAAAAGTCGATAGAAACGAAAAATTTATGGACTGAGTAAATGTGAAGAATAAAAAAAATAGTAAAAATAAACTCATTTTGCCTATGGTTAACCCCCTAGCTAATATGATTCATATCTTATACCCCTCTTCATTTCCATTTTTGTTTATTTCCAGAGATCACTACTTCAGCAATGCCGGTTGGGTGAGTGAAACGGAAATCTGTGTCGTTTGGTTAAATCGTCCACAAAATATTTCAGTGGTCAGCATTTGTAAGAGTCCACTATTTATGTGTGTTGAGGTAAATATAAAAGTGTAATCGATCAAGATGAAAAATTTCCTAAACAATGTGGAAACTTTTTTTGAACTTTAAATAATTTTTCAAAAAAAATTTCGAAACCCTTTTTAACTTCCATATAATTTACAAAATGTTTGATATATGTACTTTTGAACTATCAAATAATTTCCAAACAAAGATAATCTTTTTTGAACTTTTAATAAATTTGGTGAAAAAAAATGTAACGTTCAATTAATTTTCAAAATAACATTTCAGACTTTTTTTTTAGTTTTCAAATCGAAATTTCTAAAATTTCTTTTAAAAAAATTTTCACATATTTTTTAACCTTCAAAAAATTTGAAAAAAACCTGGAACTTTTTTAATTTGGAAAAAAAATTTAAACTTTTTTGAATTTTCAAAAAATTTCTTTTTGAGAAATGTCCACATATTTTAAAATTCGATTTTTTTCTAATCCTTTTTGCACGTTCAATTAATTTTTAAAATAAAATTTTAAACCTTTTTCAATTTTCAAATTAAAATTTCGAACCTGGTTTTAAAAAAAATTTCCAAATATTTTTGAACTTTTATTCATTTCGCGAAAAAATTGAAAATTTTTGGAATATTTATAAGTTTGAAAAAAATTAAATTAAAGAAATTTTCAAAAAATTATTAACATTCAAAAAATTCGAAAAAAATTTAAACTTTTTGTAAATTTGTAAAAACTTCGAAAGCTTTCATTTAATTTGGAAAGAAAAAAATTTTAAACTTTTTCGAATTTTCAAAAAGTTTCTTTTTGAGAAATTTGCGCATATTTTAAAATTCGATTTTTTCTAAACCTTCTTGCGCGTTCAAATAATTTTTAAAATAAAATTTCAAACCTTTTTCAATTTTCAATTCAAAATTTCGAAACTGGTTTTAAAAAAAGTTTCAAATATTTTTGAACTTTTATTCATTTTGCAAAAAATTTAACATTTTTTGAACATTTGTAAGCTTGAAAAAAAAATTCTATTAAAGAAATTTTCAAATATTTTTCAACATTCAAAAAATTCGAAAAAACTGGAACTTTTTGAAATTATTGTAAAAAAATTTCGAAATCTTTCATTTAATTTGGAAAAAAAACTAATTTTGAACTTGAACGAAGTTTCAAAAAATTTCTTTTTGAGAAATTTCCAAATATTTTTGAACTTTTATTCATTTTGCAAAAAATGGAAAATTTTTTGAACATTTTATAAATTTGAAAAAAAAAAATTAAATTAAGGAAATTTTCAAATATTTTTTAACTTAAAAAAAATCGAAAAAAACCTGAATCTTTTTGTAAATTTGTAAAAAGTTCGAAATTTTTCATTTAATTTGGAAAAAAAATTGAAACTTTTTCGAATTTCCAAAAAATTTCTTTTTGCGAAGTTTCCACAAATTTTAAAATTCGATTTTTTTCGAAACCGAACGAAATTAAGAAATTTCCAAATATTTTTGAACTTTTTTTATTTCGCAAAAAAATGGAAAATTTTTTGAACATTTTATAATTTTGAACGAAAAAATCGAAACCTTTCGTTTAATTTGGAAAAATAATTTAAAGTTTTTGAATTTTCTAAAAAAGTTTCAAAATTTTCGAATTTTCAAATCAAAATTTCGAAAATATTTTTTCAAAAAATTTGCAATAATTTTAAAACTTTCAAGGAACTCGAAAAAAATGTAGAACCCTTTGGAACATTTTATAAATTTGAAAAATAAATTTCAAAACTTTTTTACATAAAATGGCAAAAAAAAATTTTGATACTTTTTTTAACATTTTATAAATTTGAAAAGGAAATTTCGAAACCTTTCATATAATTTGGAAAAAAAAATTTGAAGTCAATTTTTCGAAAATATTTTTTTTAAAGAAATTTCAAAATATTTTTGAACTTTCAATAAATTTGCAAAAAAAAGTGGAAACTTTTTTGAACATTTTATAAATTTGAAAAAAAAATAGAAACATCGAAAAATTTGAACTTTTTTAAATTTTCAAAAAAAAATTTTATATTTCCAAATATTTTAAAGTATACTGATTAAATTTTATTAGAAAAAAAATACTACAATTAAAAAAACGGTTATTTCAAACATGTCATCTCTGAGTGCGTTATCTGTATGAAAGCCACTGTATCAAAGTACCCTAAACATATTTATGTTGGTTTAAGCATTAATTTTAGTGTCACTTTATATTAAGTGCTATTTATCAAAATATATTCATACATACATACTCGTGCAGTAAATAAATATTTACTCACTAAAACTAAAACTAACATTTATCCTGGTGATTTATTTTATTTATTACATGGATTATTATACCGCATGTGGCTGCTGTTGTCAAACACACCTACACACACACACACACACCCGCAACCATATCTGCTGGATAATGTTCGTTATGACCTTTGTAGACGCATCGTGTTAGCGGCGATGGACGCGGTTGGGTGGATACGATTTCGGTGCCATTGTTTGCGGCAAATGCAACTTCCTACGTCGCCATATCACCATTGCGTGATGGTAATTCCGGTGAGTTGACATTTGTAAACATGGCACAAATACACTTACATAGACATATAGGCGATATTTATACCCAGTAGTGCTAGTGGATGAGAAAGTACAAGTTTAACATTAAAATAAATCCCAAAAATAGCGCAATGTGACACCTAAATGAGCCCAAAATGATCCCAAAATAACCCCAAAATGATACCAATTTGACCTCAAAATGACCCCGATATGACCCCGAAATGATACTAAAATGACCGAGATATGACCCCAATAACGACCTCGAAATGGTCCCAAAATTATCCTAAAACTACCCCAATATCACCCCAGCATGATCGCAGATGGATCCCAAAATGATCCCGAAATGATCCCAAAATTATCGAAAAAGCAATCCAGAAAAAGTCCCAAAATGAACTCGCAAGCGACTTGGAAATGATCCTAAAACAATCTTGCAAAAGTCCAGAAAACAATCCCGAAATGGTCCCGAAAAATCCCGAAAAATCATCGAAATGGCCCCTAAAAAGGTCCTTCATATCCCCGAATAAAACCCAGAAGACGCATTAAAAGATATTTTTGATTCACATTCCAATATAACCATAAAATGATCCCAAAATGACCACAAAACTAAGACAAAATCAGACCAAACTGACCCCAAATTGACCCCAAAGTGATCCCAATATGAACGCAAACTGATCACATTATGACCTCGAAATAATTCCGAAATGATCCCGAAAAAGTCCCAAAATAATCTCGAAAAAGTCCCAAAATAATCTCGAAAAAGTACCAAAATAATCTCGAAAACGACTTGGAATTGATCCTAAAACAATCTTGCAAAAGTCCCGAAAACAATCCCGAAATGTTCCCGAAAAATCCCGAAAAATTATCGAAATGGCCCCTAAAAAGGTCCTTCATAACACTGAATAAAACCCAGAAGTCGCATTAAAAGATATTTTCGGTTCTCCTTCCTGTTCAAGATGATCACAAAATAACCCCAAAATGATCCTAAAATGACCCCAATATGAACTCCAAATGATCCCAATGTAGCCATAAAATTATCCCAAAATCTAGGAATATTTACCCCAAAATGATGCCAAAATTAGCCCAAAATGATACCAAAATAAGCACCAAAATAATCCAAAAATTACTCAAAATGATCCTGAAATGATCCGAAAATAATCCCGAAAAAGTCCCAAAATAATCTCGAAAACAATACCGAAATGATCCGAAAATAATCCTGCAAAAGTTCCGAAAACAGTAAAGAAATGTTCCCAAAAAATCCGAAAGCAATTTCAAATTCCCGAAAAATTATCAAAATGAAAAAATAAATAATCGAAAATATATGAATGCAAAAAATCGATTACTTTTTATCAAAAAGGCAAAATCTAGAAATAATATCGATTTATTTTAGATAATCGAAAGCTGTCTGTCGATTATTTTTATGGAACAGAAATAATCGCGAAACAAGAATGCTATTTATCAAAAAAATCAAAACTAAAAAAATATCGACAATCGAAAATATATATGCAAAAATCGATTGTTTTTATCGAACACAAAAAAAATCAGACAGGAACTAAAAAATATCTATTTATTTCAGATAATCGAAAGCTGTTCGTCAAAAATCTATTATTTTTATCAAACAGAAATAATCACGAAACAAGAATGCTATTTATCAAAAAAATCAAAACTCAAAAAATATCGATAATCGAAAATATGTATGCAAAAATCGATGCTTTTTTATCGAACAGAAAAACTCATTCAGCGACTAATTTTGAATTAGAATCGTGAAGTTTAGTTTAAAAAATCGATTATTTTTTATCGAACAGAAAAAAAACACTACGCAGGATGTATATATATCAAAAAGTCAAAAACTAAAAAAATATCGATTTTTTTTTTATTTAATCGAAAGTTGTCTGCTAAAATCGCTTATTTTAATCGAAAGAAATAATCGCGAAACAAGAATTCTATTTATCAAAAAATATCAAAAACAAAAAAATATCGATAATCGAAAATATGTATGTAAAAATCGATTATTTTTTATCGAACAGAAAATTTTTTTATCGAAAAATCAGAAGTTAAAATCCAGCGTTAAATAAAGTGAGTTGCAGTCAGCTTCAATTCGCTACTGGGTATATGATAGACGACTAAACACGAGGAACTTCACCCTTATACATTTTTTCCACGCTGTCATCACAGCACATTCTCAATGACAAAAAAAACTGCGAAAAAAGAATCTAAAATTTTCTTTTATTCGCCATCCACTAGGCTACTTCCGGCACATTGTGCATGTGCATGTGGCCAAAAAGCGTGTGCTGCCGCTAACACATGGCCAATATGAAGTGAACGAGTTGCTGCATTGGGATCAGCTTAATAACTGGATGTGAGTATATACGCACAAGAAAACCCGCCACCACATCTTTTTCCTCATACCTACTAACTCACTATTTTTTTCCCCCCACCCTTCCCTCACAGCTACTTCCTTGGCACACCAGAACGCCTGCCAGGTCAGCAGCATTTATATCGCGTAGCCGCATTACCACAACGTCACGGTTCACCGCTTCAGCTACCCGATTGTCTAACATGTCCAGCGCAGTTGCGTAGCGGTGGTGGCTCCTCAGGCACTGAAGGTCACACAAAAGCGCCACCAAAACTAGTTACCGCCTGGGATGACGGTTGGGAGGATTCCGATGAACAACAAACTTTACCACCACCAACACTCACAACACCCGAACATAAACGTCCAAAAGCAGCGGCGCATCCGCATCTGCCACCAAACGATTGTCTCTATCATACAGCCTCGTTTCCATGGTCGCTACAAGCGCGTTACGTACTAATCGAATGTTTGGGTCCAGTGATACCAACGACGGCTGTTTATGCCATAGCCGATATTTATGCGGCTGCCGAATCGGGTGGTGGTGCAAAACGCACAAATGGCAAAAAGTCCGAAACACTCGAGCTACTCATTACCGTGCAGAATAATACAAATTTGAAGGAGAAAATGTTGCGCACCGCCCTACCACAAGTGAAAACTTTCCCGGTCATGATATCGGGCGGCTATCATGCGCAAGTACGTCTCTATTTGCCGCCTGTGCTGCGTGAAGATGAGATCACGCGTTATCCCACAATTTTGCATGTGTACTCGGGTCCGGGTACGCAACTGGTCACAGAGAAATGGCATATCGATTGGAATACTTATTTGGCGGGCACTAAGGATTATATTGTCATCGAGATTGATGGCCGTGGTTCGGCGGGTCAGGGTTATCAGTTGTTGCATGAGATCTATAAACGTTTGGGTTCCGTGGAAGTGTCCGATCAGTTGGAAGTGAGCGAGTATTTGCGCGATAATTTACATTTTATCGATGGCAGGCGCATGGGCGTGTGGGGCTGGAGCTATGGTGGTTATACGGCGGCTCTGGCGTTAGCGGGTTCACAGTCGATTTTCCAGTGTGGTATTAGCGTGTCGCCGGTGACGAATTGGAAGCTTTATGGTGAGTGATATGAATTTAGAAAGTAAATTTTTTGAAGGCAGCTTAACCCGTAAGTGATACTGTGGGGTCTTGGAGAACTTCTTGGCTTTTTAGTTTCATGTTTTTTAGATAATCGAAAGTTGGCTGTAAAAAATCGATTAGTTTTTATCGAACAGCAAAAACAAGACACAGGAGCTATATTAATCGAAGAGACAAAAACTAAAAAAATATCGATTAATTTTAGATAATCGAAAGTTGGCTGTAAAAATCGATTTATTTATGGAACAGAAAAAACACCAAACTTGAGCTATGTTTATCAAATATCGATTCATTTTAGATAATCGAAAGTTGGCTGTAAAAAATCGATTTTTTTATCGAACAGAAAAAATTTTTTTTTTTATTCAAATCAAAGAAGCAAAAACTAAAAAATATCGATTAATTTTGGATAATCGAAAGTTGTCAGTAAAAAATCGATTATTTTTTATCGAAACACCAAACTTGAGCTATGTTTATGAAAAGAGCAAAAACTAGAAAAATATCGATTAATTTTAGATAATCGAAAGGTTGCTGCAAAAAATCGATTTTTTTATCGGACAGAAAAAATTTTACATTATAGCCATATTTATCAAAAAGGGCAAAAACTAAAAAATAACGATTTATTTTAGATAAAAAATCGATTTTATTTATCGAACAGAAACAATAGCGAAACAAGAAATATATTTATCAAAAAATCAAAAACCGAAAAATATCGATAATCGATTATTTTTTATCGAACAGGAAAAACGCGATACAACAGCTATATTTATCAAAAAATCGAAAACCAAAAAATATCGATTTATTTTAGATAATCGAAAGTTGACTGTAAAAAATCAACTTTATTTTTTACTTAATTATTTTTATTTTATTTTTTTCCCATTTTTTTGTTTCTTTTTTGCTACTATTTTAGTGGTGTTACTATTTTATTTTTTTTTTTGTTCGTATATCGACCAATAGCTCGGGAACTGCTGAAGCGATTTGGATCAAATTTGGCTTATAGATAATATGCTTCATTCTAAGACTTCCTACTTGGGTGTTGCCACTTGAGCGGTTTACAGGGTTGCCCTCTGTGCCAATTTGTATGCTGTTTTATTTTTGAAAGTGATTAATCTTACCTAGGCATATTTATTTTTAAACGACGTATACTTTTTGATTGACGCCCATTGTGATTTTTTTTTTAATATTTCAGATAAGTGGCAACTCCTTAACACTTTCCAAGTGACAACACTAAAGTGGGAGACACTAAAATGTAGCGCATTGTCTATATTCAAAATATCATCTATGTGTTAATTTTTTTTTTTCAAGATAATGGCGGATATGCAAAAAAATTTGAAAATAATATTTAGTGGCAGCGCTAGGTGGCAGCACTTAAATTAATTTTTTTTTTAATTTTTTCTTGCTTCATCTACTTGGCCGACATCGTCCATGATTATATCAAAATCTCTTTTACAATAGACCGTATCAAAACTTGATTGACTTGACTTTGAAACTAAAAGAAAAAAACAAACATCTGGTCACCATAATTTTAATCGTTTCACAGTTTTAGTCTTATCTTTTCATTTCAGTTAAACGAACTGCCAAAAATAACTCACGCTGAGGCGAAAATATTTATATTACTTTATAATAGAAGTAGAAAAAACAAAAATATGACAAAAAAATTTTAAAAATTATGGTGACCATAAGAAAATTTTTTTTTTTTTTAATTTAATTTAAACTTTTTACACTTTCGTCCACTATTCAACACAACTCTCAATTTCTCTCTCCCTCTCTCTCTCTCTCCTCTCACCAGACTCCACCTACGCCGAACGCTATTTAAGCTTTCCGAATGTTACCGACAACTACAAAGGCTACGAAGAGGGTGATCTCTCCAAATATGTGGATAATTTGCGTGATCGTCAATTCCTATTGGTGCACGGTACTGCCGATGATAATGTGCACGTACAACAATCGATGGTATTGGCGCGTGCGCTCACCAACAAAGGTGTACTCTACAAACAACAAATCTATCCAGATGAGGGGCATAGTCTGGCGGGCGTTAAAAGACATTTATATCGTTCGATGACTAGTTTCTTCGAGGATTGTTTTAAAAAATTGGTAAGTTAAAAAGATTTTATGATCAAATTGTAAAAAAAAAAAGTTTCACAAAACGCATAATTTTTTAAAAAATTTTGCTTTTACTAGAAATTTTTGTATTTTTCTTCTTTATTCAATAATACTGTTTGCTAATTTTCTATACTAATTTCTTGTACAAGTGACAAACCCTCTTTGCTAACACTTTTGAATAATACATAAAAAAAAATACTTTCTCTTCTTCTTTCTTATTAACTACACTCACGCACATTCACTACTCGTTTCTTACTATTTGTCTCTTTCACACACACGCATTTTCTTAATTTTCTGTCGCTGTCTTTGACATTAACACTTTCTGCGCTCCACAATTAATTGGCACACATTTTATAATATTTTTTATTTTTTTATTTATTTTTTTTTTTGAACCCTTTTTTACAACAAAAAAACTACTCATTTTAATTTCTACTAAAAATTCGTTTCATCAAAAAAAAATTAATAATTAAAAAAAAAACCCAGCTTGAGCAACAACTGAGCAACCAAACTGATTCCTCGGATTTCTTAGACTTCCACAGCTTTTATGTAAACATTTAAAGCTTTGAAAGCTTATTGGGCGAAATATATATACGTAAATAGAGCTCACACACTTGCGACAAGCGCTTAACCAGTATAACTCCTATGAATGGCTTCGTTTATGCGAAAATTCATTATTTAAGGTATCAAAATTTCAAACAGTGCTCATTATTATAAATGTCTTGTGCTCGATGTTTATTGGTGTGTCTGTCGGTGTTTTTATGTTGTTGTACTCGTACATTTTGTAGTCATATATAATTTCGTTAGGAAAAGTTGTTGTTTTAGGGAACTTTTTCCGTTGTTTTTGGGAACTTTTTCCTTGGCAACCATGTTAAAGCATAGGTAGGTGGCAACCCCGTAAAAATTTCTAAGTGCCACCACTAAGGCTGAGAGAGACTGAAGTTTTTTTATACTAAAAAAACCATCCATATTGATAAAAAAAAATTCGAGCTAAAAACAGGTATACAAGAAAGTTTTCGAAAAAGTATTGGGTGGCAACCCCAAGTGTCATACCTAACTAGCGGATATGCAAAAAAATATAATTAGGAAATAGGATTGAGCTTTTGATGACATATGAGGATAAATAATTTTCGGTTGATAACCAAAACGGCATATCTCTTCCGATTTTTTTTATAATTCAGATAGGTGGCAACTCCGTAAAAAAATTCTAAGTGGCACCACTGAAGTAGAAAATACTGAATGTATTTATAATCAAAATATCACCAATATTACTAATAAATTTCCAGATAAGAACGGGAACACAAATAAATTTTGGAAACAGGATTGGGTGGCAACTCCAAGTGCCTATCTAGCGGATATGCAAAAATAAATAAATAAGATTGGGTTTTTGTTGAGACACGGCAATAAATACTCTTCGATTCATACCCAAAAGGCATATCCCATCTGATTTTTTATATATTCAAAATAGGTGGCAACGCCGTAAAAATATTTTAGGTGGTCACAGTTAGGTGTTGGAGCTTGAAATGCAGCTATATAGCTACCTATATTCAAAGTACCTGTATCTAAGTAGTTTTGTTTTTGAGAAGATGGCGAATATGCCAAAAAAAAATTGAAAATTTAATTAGGTGGCAACCCTACTTGGTAGTTTTTGTATTAAAATATAATGCGCCATATGCTACTTATTTTAAATTAAGAGTAAAATAGGTGGCAACCCTCTAAAACACATGCTCAGCGCCACCTTTGTAGCAACACTTCGAAAGTAGTACACTCTACAAAAAACTTAGAAAATGTGATTACGTGGCAACCCTGCTTGGAAATATTATTTCTGAAATACGACGTAAAATACCTTTCATTCGTTACCCATATCCCCCATATCAGTATATTTTTTGGAAATAAAGTCGAATATGCCAAAAAAAATAGAAAACGTAATTAGGTGGCAACCCTGCTTCAAAATATTTTTATTGAAATATTTTGCGATACGTTACTTACTTTAAGTTAAAATAGGTTGGAACTCTTTAAAACATTCTCAAATATCTCGAAAGTAGTAAACTCTACAAAAGGTTTAGAAAATGAAATTGGGTGGCAACCCTACTTGGAAATATTATTTCTGTAATACAACGTAAAATACCTTTTATTCGATACCGAAATTGGCGTAAGTTACTTAAATGAAATAAAAAAATGTAACTAGGTGGCAACTCTTTAAAAATAATCGTCAATGCCACCTTTGTAGAAAAGCTTCCAGAGTAGTAAACTCTCTTCATTCAATTCGAACGTCAACACACACTCATTTTTTGCTTGTATTAAGGCCTTTGTTTTTCCTATACACTGTGAAAAATATCATGGTTAAAATAGATTAAGGATATGTCGAAAAATTCGCTGATTTCGCAGCGTGTAATTTTGATTATCGGCATAAAGCTTTAGGAATAAACTCGAGTTATCATAATATTGGCATGTAACTAACAAAAATAAATGTTTTTTAAGCTTTTTTCTCATAATTGTCGTGATTTAATATTTATAATTTTCTTAATAAGCTTAAATGTTGTTTTGTGTATTCAAACTTTTTTGAATATTATGTTAAGCTTTAGTTAAGCTTGTTTTTTTACATACAAATTCGACTTGAGTTTTTTAAAATGTTTACTAACAACACAACACTTTTGGGTGTAGCACTTTATGCGCCTAAAATTATGCAACATTTTCGGTTTATTTTGCTGTTTTAGAGTACACAAAAAACGCTATTAACAAAAAAAGCTCGAAATCCCTACATATTTATGTTGTTATTAAATATTTGTGTATTAATGTGCATATACATCTATATATATTTTTTACAGTGTATATAAATAAATTTCTCTTCCGTACAGGTACCGCCCGAATCTAAAGCTGGCCTTGGAAACGGTGGTGGTAGTAGTGATATGCCACAGCAATA
>CAXKVI010000003.1:118071146-118133646 GCA_964058755.1 Campiglossa producta
GTTAATTAAGAAAAAACAATAAAAATAAAACGATTTTTCTTTTGAATGAATGCGCAAAAGTTTTAAATGAAAACATAAAGCATACTTTTGGGCGTATTAACGAAGGTCGGTCGCGCTTATTGTAGGCAAACAAAGACGTGCGTGTATTGTTACAAAATATAAGTTTTAATTCATTTTGCCATACAAAAAAAAAAAATTATTCACGCACTAAAGCATTTACATTGTTTCAGTAAAATATGATTGCACCTAAAAGTATGTTATGATTTCTCTGCTGAAATATGCCGCTTTTGGGACTCAAATAAAAGCACTCAGCGCAGGTAAATGTGCAAACATGTGGAAAATGGTAGTGATATGGAAAGGTCTTATTTTACAGTTTTTGATGTTGGTGAGTGGATAGGGGGTTAAATATTTATGTGTTAGCTCTTTTCAGCACACATGCCAAGATTTTATTTACGCTTTAATAAATTCATAGTTGACATTTTTATTATGCCTGTATTACAAATAAATACAAATTTATACAAAAGGCACGCTTTTTACATTTATTACCTCTCAGCTACTAATGGGTGAGTGGGTGAGTTATGTTCAATGTGGGGAAATGGGTTGGAAAAATTGCGAAAGAGTGCAAATAATTTATTGTGAAATGGAAAAAAACATGTCACCGCGTTTTTATTAACTTGTTTTAAGAGTTTTCTTTAAAGGGAAATTAGCAAGACAAACAATTTTTAAAACCTAAAATAAATTTAAAAAATACTGCATACTTTTAGGCGCAAAATGTCCTAAACATGAATATTTTAGATAAACGTTGCATACTTTTAGGACTTAAAACTCCAAAGTTTAAGAGAATTTCATGAAAGATGCCCGAAGGTGTAACTCTCGCCGCCATATTAGTTCTATGAACTGCACTCTGTTCAAATGTTCTCGCGTCGTAAAATAATCTATTTACTGCATATTTTTAGGGCAACTTAAATTTTTATTTTGCTTCTGTATGACCTTATGGGAATATTGTGTAATCTGGAAGTTAGTTAGAGTTTGAATTTTTTAGTCGCGAGAGGGTCGAGCTTTATATTTTGTTGAACAAATTTATTTTTTTTTATTTTTTTTTTATTTTTTTTTTTATTTTTTTTTTTTTTTTTTTTATTTTATTTTATTTTATTTTATTTTATTTTATTTTATTTTATTTTATTTTATTTTATTTTATTTTATTTTATTTTATTTATTTTTTTTTAATTTTATTTTATTTTATTTTATTTTATTTTATTTTATTTTATTTTATTTTATTTTATTTTATTTTATTTTATTTTATTTTATTTTATTTTATTTTATTTTATTTTATTTTATTTTATTTTATTTTATTTTATTTTATTTTATTTTATTTTATTTTTTTTATCTTATATTATTTCATTTATTTTATTTGATTTTATTTTAATTCATTTTTTTCATTATATCTGGTTCGTATAGCATGGATATGGTGGAGACGTTGCTAAAGAAAACAAACAAAAATAGTCTCAAACCAAAGAGCTTTTATTCCATTTCAGCCAAAGCTCCGAAAGCTCGCATAAAATTGAAAATGCTCAAATCTCAGAACAAAGTTCCGCGAATAAAAAAAGATATATATTAGTTGTTTAAATTGAAAAGTAGCTGAAGCATGTAAATGAAAATTATTGTGAAAGCTCATAACTACATAAAAATGGTACTAATAACAAAAGCTCATGTAAATGTATAATAAGCCCCTGAACTACTACGAAAACTATTATAAACTTAGAAAACTTATACGTTTGTTCCAAATCGTTACTGTATCATACACCTGAGACTTTTATACGAGTTCAATTTAGAGATACGTAGAAATTTATAAAAAAACAAAAAAAAAAAAATTATAAAAAACAATACATCTAATGTGTAACCCCACAAAAATTAAATACATAATTTGATGTATCCAATATTTTCCTACAAATCCAAAGAAAAAAGAAATCCAATGAAACGCCTTAAATTTAGAACCAAACTAAAATGCAAAACCTGAAATTCAAAACAATGTGTTGATGAAATACTTTTTTTCAAAACTTAATTGAAAAAGCTCACGTTGCAGCTATAAAGCTTTAGCTTATATTTTTGGATCAAAGCTTAGTCAGAGTAAAAAGTTTAGCTCCCCTTCAACAAATACATTCATGCCTGGAAAATGCGCTGTCAAAATTAACAGTCATATAAAGCTTTTGCTAGGCGTGTGGGTAAAAGCTTTAAAAATTTACGCAGTGGGATTTCAAATTTGATTGCAAAATGTACTTTTTAGATTAAAGAAAATAATTTAAATGAAAGCTTTAAGCTTTGTGAGAGCTTTTTAGCAAATAATTGAAATTAAAGCTTTAAGCTTTGAGAGAGCTTTTTTTGCCACAGCGGAGTATTTTTTCATAACTACCTGGCTTTTTTTTCTTTCAGCGCAAAGGAGCATAGCAATTGTAAACTCTGAACCAAAAGCTATATTAAAAAGCTTTCACAGTGAAAGCTCACGAATTTTTTTCAAAATTTGCAGCAAAAAGTAGTATTAAACGCGATTTTTTTTTATTTTCAAGTTACCTATACAGTTAAAAGTTAAAACTTAGTCTTATTAAAACTAAAATTAAAAACGAAAAAATACTCAAACCTTGTGATCCACAAAATACTTCTCTTCCATGTAAGGAATTATTAGTTATGTACCTACAACAAATACTTTAAATAGTATACTGTATTATTAAATAATTTTTTGTCTAATGCTGAATATGACTAATTAGTGAATTTAATATAAATAAATAAAAGAGAATTGAGTAATTGACAAAAAAAAATGAAAGAGAAAAAAATATTTATCTAATAAAAAGTCGCCTACCTTACTAAATAATGACTAAAATAAATACAAAAAAAAAAGTATTTAAAAATATGTATATGTATTTAGTGGAGCATGTTGAAAGTTTTATTTATCATATTTGAGATGTTAAAGAATGCAATCATTTGCGAATAATGAGGTTTTCGATTTTTTTGTTTAGCAAAAAAGATAGCAAACAATTTTCGCATTTTATGACTAAAACCAAAAAGAAATTAAACAACATTGAATAATTTCGTTGGCGCAGTAGCTCTTTATTGGTAAGTCAATTGATTGCAATCACTTAAAGTCGTGAAGTTCAGAAAATCAATTGAATTGGAAGTAATTTCATTGAAGTAGCTCATTGGAATAATTTTAAGTCAATTGAAGTCATTTCAATGAAGTCATTTAATTTTTTAGTAAATGATTGCAGTCAATATTCATGTTTAATGACTAGAACTAAAAAAAATTCAAACAACATTGAATACTTTCTTTAACTCAATTCAATTTTTTAGTCAAGTCAGTAGTTTGCAATCATTTGAATTAAGTTGTTTCGTGAAGTGAATTAAAAATGTTAGTTCGAAGCTTTTGATTGAAGTCAATTTACTGAAGTCCCAAATTGAAAGAATTTTAAGTCAATTGAAGTCATTTCAATCAAGTCATTCGAATAAAGTCTCGCATTGAAGACGATTGAAGGCAAGTCATTTCAATAAAGTCATTTAAAAAAGGTCTCGCATTGTAGGCATTTGTAGTCACTTAATTAAAGTCTCTCATTGAAGTCAACTGAAGTCATTTTAATGAAATCTAACATTGAAGTCAGTTGAGAATAGTCTCACATTGTAGTTATCTGAAGGCAAGCTCTTATTGAAGATATTTTTAGTCATTTGACTTGAGTCGCCCACTGAGTTGATTAAAGTTATTTGAATGAAGACTATCTTTGTAGTCATTTGAAACAAGACTTTCAATTAAATTTATTTAAATTATTTGAATGCAGTCTCTTATTTTAGTCTATTTAACTTCTTTAAACAAAGTCTCTTATAAAATAATGAATGAATTATTTTATTGTTCCTGAAAAAAATGAAGTCAATAAGTGACTTAACTAAATGACTCATTAATCAAAACTCAAAAAAAAAAAGACTTCACGTTTTGAGTCTACATTCTAATGAATACATTGTGGCTTCAATTGATGCAATTCGCAAATGATTGCGAATGATAATTTGCATCGCTATAATTTAATATAAAATTTGAAAAATAAATGAAATAAAACAATTCATATTAAAAAAAAATATATTCAGTTAGGTAATAATTGTAGAATTATTGCAATATTGTAAAAAAAAATAAATATTAATTAGTGCATTTACTTCCAGGAATTAATTGATAAACCAATATAAAAAATATGTACCACAAATAATCTTAACTAAAGAATGTATACCAAAGACCTATATAAACTAGTTAAGACCTAAGCAAGCTGCGAGTAATTACATCAATAGAAAATATGTACTATGAGAATTACAATTTTAAATTTGAAACTAAATAGTACTTGTACTTTGTTTAAAAATGTAGTAATAAATAACTCTTAATAGCTATAAAAAAAAATAAATAAGTTAATACTTGCATTAATTATATAATAAAAATTATTTGAAAATCTAAAGTGTTTGATTTTTCTGCTTCTTTGGAGACTATAGAGCGCAGTTGGCCATCCTCAGGAACCAGAAATCGGGGTACAGAGGGAATTGTTATCGCTGGTCCGGTATATCCGATTTAACGCCTGAACTAAAGTCAATCAATTTTTTAACAGAACGGTTTGGCATGGTTTATTCAGATGTGATTTCTCCGGCTGACGACCAACGAAAATAAAATTGAATTTTACAGACAATAAAAAATATGACAGAACTAAGTCAAATTAAAGAAATGATATGCTAAGATCATAGATCTAAAAAATATTACAAAGTACAAATTCATTAAGGTACATATCTTATCAACAACATTCCCACTCCCGTGAATCAACTGGATTCACTAATCGCAAGAAACGTCCAAAACGGCCAGCTTAGAAACAGCTAGTCGTTTAACTCCTAAATTTGTTCGTACGTCAACTTGTCGTATTTCACCATCGCGGCCAGGACAAACTTCCTCCACAACACCACGAGATCATTCCCTTCGTGGCATGTTCGGATCACATAAAAACACCAGATCACCTTTTTTGATAGGATTCCTCCGCTGGCACCACTTAACGCAACGTGTCAATGTGGGAAAATACTCCGATAACCAGCGCTTCCAAAAATGATCGCGGAGTTGACATGCAATACGCCATTGTTGACGCACTGCGAATGTATCTGTTGAAACTTCATATGCACATGGTGTCTGTGCGGTATTAGCCGATCCCAATAGGAAATCGTTTAGCGTTAACGGCTGCTCCTGATTTGCATCTACTGGCAAATGTGTGAGAGGTCGAGATGTTAACAACATTTTCCGCCTCAATCAAGAAGCAGTTGAAAGTATGTTCCTTTGGCTTGACTTCTTTCATTGTTTGTTGCAAAAATTTCTTGATCGACTGAACCATACGTTCCCATGCTCCTCCTTCGGCCGGATTGTGAGGCGAATTGAAAAGCCACTCTACACCTCGTTTCGATAACTCACTTTGTATTCGATTGCAGTCGAAAACTTCGTCGAAACGTTTGGCTTCGTTATTGCTGCCGACGAAGTTTTTGCCGTTGTCGGATCGTAGTCGTTGTTGCACTCCTCGGCGATTTATAAAATTTCGAATGACGGTTATACAAGAGTCGGTACTTAGGTCGTGAGCAATTTCTAAATGCACCGCGCGTATGATAAGGCATGTGAAAAGAGCCACCCATCTCTTTTCTGTACTGCGTCGAACCGTCACGGATACAGGACCGAAATAGTCGAGGCCTGTGTATGTGAACGGCCTGACATATGGCGTCAATCTGTCTATCGGAAGTGGGCCCATAAGCGGATTGATCGAGACGGCTTTCGGATTCGACATACTTGGCAATTGGCTATAACGCTTCGAAGAAGTGTCCTCAAACGTGGTACCCAGTAGCTTCGGCGTACGGAACATATGGTCGCTTCTATGTTTTGATGGCCCATTAACATGTGATGATCTAACACAACCAATCTCGTGAATATGTGCGTAGGCGGCAATATTATGGGGTGTCTAACGTCCATTGGGAAGCAACTGACAGCAGCGATACATCCTTGTACTGAGTACAATGAGTAAAATGTACTCGCAGGATTCCTTCTTCGTCTATGTATGGTGACAATTGTACCAGAGAGCTTTGGTGTGATATACTCTGCCCATTACGAATTTGTTGTATTTCGGTATTGAAAGAATCAGAATTTGGCGTCGACATCTTTAGTAAACAGGATTACCCAGGCTGTAGTTCTTATCAACCTGTTAAGAGACGAAAAACGATTAAAACTTATTAAGTCACAACTTACCATGCTCAAAGTGAATTGCGATCGTATCTCTTCATCTGGTTCATCGAGTTTCATGGCAGAAATGTCTTCGGCTGGCCAGGAATTCTCAGGCTGGCGCAGGAAAATCAGACCAGTAACCCAACGGCTTGTCGGGAAGAACTCTACTTTGTTGTTGGAACGTGTAGCTTCGTCCCACAACTCGGCAACGAAGTCGGGCAGCGGCTCGTCCCAGCAGGCTTCTTGACGCCACGCCTCACACTTAGCAGTTCCCTCTTGGTAGGCCGTCTCTTACCTTCAAGTACGACCTCACTGACATTGTGGAACTTCAAGTTGAATTTAAAACAATCTAAATTTGCCTTGCTGGGTCTGAAGCACCTTTTCTAATGCTAGACCTTCATTCTTCACGAGAATTTTTGTGACATCGACGCCATCCAAAGCAGCGAGAACTTCTGATGAACTAGACGTGAAGCTACGGAGCTCGAAACCGGCAGCCATGTGTATGGACTTAACTTTGCTTGAAACTGCGATAGCATCAAAAACAATTCTCAATTTATTTGGTTTGTTAGAGTTCGTCACTGGAAAGTGTGGTAGATACCAGGTGCGCGGCTTTGTGAGTTTGTCTTCTGGATGTTCAAGCTTACGTGCATAACCTTTTTCGACGTAAGATTCAATCATGAGTTTGTATGCGACGGCCAAGCTAGGTTCGCGGTTCAATCGTTTATCCACGCTTACTAGTCTCCTTAATGCCATGTCATAACTGTCTGGCAGAAGCATGTTGTCGTCTTTCCACAACAGAGCCGTTTATTAATTTCTAACTAACATATATTTCTTCAAATAAAAACTGAAAAAAATTAAAACAAAATAAATAAAATTAAAAAAAAAAATAAAATAAAATGAAATAAAAAAATAAAAAATTTTAATAAAAAAAAATAATAAAAACATTTAAAAAGAAATATTATAAAAATTTAATAAACTAAAACCAAAATAAAATAAAATAAAATAAATTAAAATAAAAATAAATTAAATAAAAAATCAAATAAAATAAATTAAAATAAAATAAAATAAAATGAAATAAAATAAAATAAAATAAAATAAAATAAAATAAAATAAATAAAATAAAATAAAATAAAATAAAATAAAATAAAATAAAATAAAATAAAATAAAGTAAAATAAAATAAAATAAAATAAAATAAAATAAAAAAAAGTAAAAAAGTTAAATAAAAAATGAAACAAAAAAATTAAATAAACTAAAACTAAAATAAAATTATAATTTGTGTATTAAAATTATTCAACCAAAATAAAATAAATTGAAACTAAAAAATTAAAATATATAAAATAAAATAAAAAAATCAAATAAAATAAAATAAATCAAAATAAAAAAATAGAATCAAATAAAAAAATAAAATAATATAAAAATAAAAATAAAAAAATTAAACAAAATATAAAAAAAATAAAAAAATAAAATAAAAAAAAAATAAAATAAAATAAAATAAATTAAAATCAAATAATATAAAAAAATAAAATTAAAATAAAATAAAATAAAAAATAAAAAATAAAAAAATAAAATAAAATATCAAAATAAAAAAAAAATAAAAATTAAAATTAAAATTAAAGTAAAATAATACAGTGAAAAAATAAAATAATCGAAAAGCTCAATTCTCACATCTGACGGTTTGAAAGATGTAGAATTTCTTTTCACCATTATCAAATTATATTCACCACAAAATAGTCACCAACAGCTGTCACGCTACAATGAAAGTGCAAAGCTTTCAAGTTTAACCAAAGCTAAGGTGTCAACACATGCTACCTACTCATGCAGTGTCATGCACAAAAGCTTCAGTCATAGAAGCCGGTCATTCTATCTATGTATGTGCTGGTATGTGTGTTGTTATCTCGCTCTGGAAGCCGCTTTGTTTATCAAATTCATGATGAAATGACATTTTAATTCAGTTCATTCACTCAAGACGCAATGGTGTGAGTGTGTCGTTGGACGGAAGAAAAATATAACAAACAAAATAATTAAACAAATCTACAGCAACCTGCTGCTATTTATTTTATCAAGCCATTCAAACAGTATTTTGTGCGCTGTGTAATAAGAAGTATATTGTGATTTGTGTGAAATAAAAAACAAAATAGTAATTAAACGCCTACGTTAGTAAATATAAGCTTTCCACAAAAATGTTAGAGTACTTAAATGACGACTGCCTGACTGAGATATTCCAATATCTAAATGTCAAAGAACAGCTGTTTGTGACAGCTGTTAGTGAACGCTTTTGTCAGCTGATTATTGAACGATTTTGGCGCCAAAAATTTCACAAATTCACCACACACAGCATGGCTAGTTGTAGCGCGCTTAACTTGACAGAATTTGAACTACTCTATCGTCTAATGGCGCCACACATTTACGAATTAAATTTAAGCAATACCACAAGTACAGCTTTCACCAGCTATTTGGGACGTTATACCAAAAGACCAAATCTTGATTTTTATTTTCATTTCGAATATCCAGAATTGCGTTTGCTCTACTGTAAAGATGAACACTTTTATAACGGTTATTTGAAGGTTATGGCACGTAAATGTCCCAAATTAGAGACTGTGAAGTTGGTGAGTCCATATGTGACAGGACAATATTTGGCAGATATACCAAATTTGTTAGAAATTTCTGTGGATAGCTCGCGTTTGGAACCAACATATTTTCAAAAACTATTCAATAATCAAAAAATAACAAATGTGCATTTAAATGGCGAAACAACGCACAAACAAGAAATGGCCAATGTATTTAAAATGATTTTTCCCAAAATAACGGTATTGCGTTATTATGATGAAGATGAGAAATTATTGACAGCTGCAGCGTTTAACACATCCGCGCATTTATTTCGAAATTTACAGAAATTGTATTGTAAACGCTTAATCGATTTCGTTTATTCGCTACATACACTGAGAGAATTACATTTCGAAAGTAATCTTCGTATGAAAGATTTATTCGAACTTATCGATAATAATATGCATTTGGAGCAGCTTTATTTGGGTCGTGATTTTAGCGTGCTTGCAGCATCTCGAGATTGGGTGTGTGAGCTGTCGGAGCATGTACGGCAACAACAACAACGACGTGTGCTTACCATAAACTTGGATTGGGTGCAAAAGTCTGTGCAGCAACTGCAACAGATTTTAGAGGTTTGATCGTTTGAAAAATTAACTAAAAAATTTTTTAATAAAGGAATTTTTTTTTTTTTTCACTCTAGCTTCATGATCTGCGGCATGGCTACACTGAACCTGCTATACGAATTGAAAAGCTTCCCATCGATACCTCTGCATTTCCGATTCTCATAAGTAAAACGGGTATTGAATTTACGCTGAAATGGAATTGAGTGTTTTTTGAGATTTAACACAAAAATAAACGTCATTTTAAACAAAATTATATGTAAAAACTTGTTTTGTATTATTTTGTAAAATTTTGGACACTCCAGTATTCTGTAATCTTACAGTTTTCTCCCTCTGAGCTCAGATCGATATGCGGCCACAACAGTCGGAGACAGCTGTTTCAAAACAAACATTCGTAGCAGGGAGGAATGGGAGAGGACGGATCGTTGTCCCGCTACCAATGGCGGCATAACTGTTTACACTGACAGCTCGAGGCTAGACGGCAGAGTTGGAGGAGGTGTTTATTCAAGGGATCTGGAACTTGAGATCTCCTTCAGACTACCTGATCATTGCAGCATCTTCCAGGCTGAAGTCTCAGCAATCTTCGATAAAAGAAAAACCCTGGCCAAAATGGGATCATAAAAGATCTAGAGACATACACGACCTAAGAAGGAGAGAAATATCCATATTAATAGGTGTTTTAACTGGACAGTGCGTTATTGGTAGGCACGCAGAAGGGCTAGGTGTGCCCTACCGACGATGCTGTAGGAGCTGCAAAGATGATGAGGAGGAGAAAATGGCGAAGCAACTCATATGCCAATGCACGGCTTTAAGCGGCGCGAGAAAACGCACTTTTTGGGAGTTCCCTTCTTGGATAGGCTACGCCAAATCGCGAAGCTGGACATAAAGGACTTGATGGCCTTCATAAAGTCATCTGAGTGGTTCGTGGAGGAGTAGCGGTGTCGGTTTAGGAGTGCCAGTCGCCGGATTCTGCTATGTGGAGAAACCCAACCACTCAGGGATTTTCCATATGACCGGGTCCCGGGACTGACTTTCCTAGTTTGTTGGTGGTATCACAACGGGCCTTTCAAAACTGTCCTAAATGTGCCTCTACGGCAGCCACTTGAACCTAACCTATCCTTTCATAAAATTGACATGACGTATACGTAACATATTTTTGTTAACGCATCTGTAGGCATAAACATTATATACACACACGTAGATTTTAATCTTCTTTTATCAGATCCAATTTTTATCCTGATAAACATAACATTGAAGATTAACAATCCACCAACTCGGCACCATCTAGCGTGTTGGTGGTATTTCTTGCAGCTTAAAGCTAGATGTATCTGCTAATTGTTTATTTTTTTTTGGTGACATCTGGTCTTTCTGGCTAGTTTTGTTATTTATCTGAAGAGTGCTGCCAGCGAAAATTTCTCAAATCTGCTCAAACTTTCATCATTTTTGGGAATTTATAATGAAGATTGTGCTCAAGTTAATTCCCTAAAATTCAGTTAATACCGGATTTGCGCTAATGTATCGTCCCTATAGTAGATAAACAAACAACCACATGAGATTCATCACCATCGCCTTCTAAATCTTACCACAATTCTGATGCTTCATTGCCTCAGACCGTAGTATCAGCTGAGTTGACACTGTCGTGCATGCTGTCGTGTAATGGATGGTTTTCATTGGTTCAAAATGAATGATTTCAGAAACTGACTCAACGGTCACCATGTCAATTTTGTGTCAAATGTGTTTTCATTATGTCTTCAAAACTGGCATACAAATTTCCATTTAATTAAGCTTTGTTTCTTTCCTGCTAATTATGAATAATTATTCCTAAAAAAGTCTTCTTTGAAAAAATTAGCAGCGAATTCAGCAGCTTTTTGACATTTAATTGAGAGAGAGAGCGCCAATTCGCTGCAAGTTATTGCTGGAGATTTTTCGTCCAGCAGAAACAGCTGATCGGTGACATAGCAAAACAATAACAAAAAATGTAAATTCAAATTGTTAGCCAATCAGAAACGTAACCGCTGTTTTGTCTGCAAGTTTCTGCTGAAGCCTGTTCGACGAAAAATTAGCAGAAATGAGATTTTGACAGCTTTTTACAAGACTCTCTTCTGCTGACATTTCTTTGCTGGAGATTTCAAGAAACAAAGCTTTAGTGACGGTAAAATCAGCTGTGCGCTTATAAAATTGCACACATTTGTCAACATGGCAAATTTGATTTGTGTGTCAAACGGTGAAAATTCCGCTGGCAAGCTGAAATTCGATCGTTTTCACATGTATTATTTGATATGACAATGTTTTGTCTGACTACAAACACAATCGACACAATATGCCAGCCGTTTGCATTGGTTTGATAACATTTGATGTCATATTTTGACCTAATGAAAACCAGCCATAAAACGCCTTTTATATCGACCATGGCAAAATAATTCATGGTAACCGCCGGACAAAAGAGAATACGAAATTACCGGTTTGGCCAGAGAGCTTCTGTCAAAAACAGTGGAGAAACAACAAACGCACAAAAACACATATATTTCTTGTGCCTGGTCAAGAAATTTTGGCGTTTACCAAATTTTCCATTTTTTTGCAAATTACTCTTATAAAAATGTACAAAATATGTTTAGCGAAATATGTACTCACCTTTGCTGTGGATCTGCACGTTTACCTCAAGAAATATATACGAGCTTATTTATTTCTTGAGGTAAACTGGCGTTGCCAACTATCGGAAGTGCTGTATTTTTTCTTATGAACTGAGTATTGGCTCAAGAAAATTTGACGTGTGCAAAACGTTTCTTGACCATTTCTTGAGCGTTTTTTTATATGGAGTTTGACATTTCTTGGCAGGTGAGTAGCCCGCTTTACCATTTATTTTATCATTTGCCTTTATTTTCATGTTTATCCTTAAAGCGGGCTACTCACCTGCCAAGAAATGCCTCAAGAAAAAAACGAGCATATAATTTCTTGTGCCTGGTCCAGAAATTTTGACGTTTACGGCATTTTCCATTTTCTTGCAAATTACTATTATAAAAATGTACAATATATGTTTAGCGAAGTATATACTTATCTTTGCCGTGAATCTGCATGTTTACCTCAAGAAATATATACGAGCATATTTATTTCTTGAGGTAAACCGGCGTTGCCAACTATCGAAAAGTGCTGTATTTTTTCTTCTGAGCTGAGTATTGGCTCAAGAAAATGTGACGTGTGAAAACGTTTCTTGACCATTTCTTGAGCGTTTTTTTATATGGAGTTTGACATTTCTTGGCAGGTGAGTAGCCCGCTTTACCATTTATTTTATCATTTGCCTTTATTTTCATGTTTATCCTTAAGAAAGCAGCGACTAATTGTATTTACCCTATCACGAAAAAGCATCTGTGAATTATAAGAGAAAAAAGAAAACGAAATGAATGAATTTTGGTTTTTTCAACTGGTATGAACGGAATGGATATTTCCCGACTAGTATGGGTTCAGCCAGAAAATTCTAGTTGATACTAGTATGAAATGGATATTTCCTGGCTAGTACGAATTCAGCCAGAAAATTCTAGTTGTTGTTTCTGACTGGTTTGAGATTTCGCTGCAAGGTAACTGTGCATGAAAGAACAGTTAGCTCAGCTGTCAGTTCAACCATAGATTATTGAATCATGAATGGTACAGAGTTGCCTGTGCTCGGTTAACACGCTTTGTGTTGCCATTCTTCGCAGCTTCGTTTATTATTTTTTATTTTTCCAATTCGGTCTAAATTATTAATAAGCAGCTATTTAGCACAATAATTTAAAAAAATTTGTGAGAAAAACACAGTTTTTCATAAAAAAAAACTGCAACTCCTTGCCTGTGTATGAAGAGCATCAGCAACACCAGAAGAGAATTGCTGATAATAGCAACACGAGTTGCTTCTGTTTGAATCAAGGCGTATTCATTACAGGTGGCATACTCCTATCATATGGTTTCTTCTTCTTCCTTGAAAACCGAATCGTAGCTGCCAAATTGCTTATGTTGTTGCTTTGTCTGACATTTTCAGTTACAAGGCGTGCGTGTGTGTGTGTATAGATCTGAATTCGCTCGAACCCACCTGTATGAATTCGCCTTGGTTTGAATGCAGTCAATTGAAAACATGTGAACATGCGGAAATAGGGGAATTTCCCAAAATAGTTTTCTTTACTAGAGGTGGAAAACTATTGATATTGCCGCCTTGTAATATTTTCGATATTTTGAAATTTACTATCGATATTACCGATACTATCGACAAAATTTATGTAACCCTGCTAACCATCTTCGGATAATTTCTTGGGAAATTACTGAATCGCGCTTCCCTAAAGAGAGGATAAAAAAAGGATAATTTTGTTCAGCGAGCAGCCTTTTCTATCCATGTTGAAGCTGCTAATTAGAGTTGGAAATTATGGAACTATCGAGTCACTAATTTGCGATTTTGTTTTCACCATTGCTAGCACTGGTTGGCAGGGACAGTTTTTCAAGGTTTGAGAAAAAGTTGAACAATGTTTGCTGGAGTGCCCCACAAAAAATATATCGTTATTATCGATAGTTGTATCGACTTGTTTCCAGCTCAACTGTTTACTGATTAAAGAGAATTGCAGTTTTGCTCAACGTAGAGCTGGAAAACTATCGATATTACCGCCTTGCAATATTTTCGATATTTTCAAAACTTACTATCGATACTATCGAAAAAATTTAAGTAGGTCGAAGAATTTTATAATTTTCAAAATTTTAGTTCTACACACATAAAAATTTTAAGAACACAAAACTTGTTCATAGTCAACATTAAGTAGGTACTTACAGTTCGTGGTGGCTTTTAGACACAATTTCCAACGGTCTATCTGTCAAAAAAGCTGCCTCTAACTTAAGGTACCTATGTATATTATTTCGACTATGATTCCGCCCCATTGATTTCAATAAGGTGTTGGATCAGCTGATATATATATGTATATCATACATATATCAAACCATATATGTTTATGTTGCGGTGAACATTACAGAAGATTAATTTAGTATTTATTCCTTGCATAAAACAACAAAACCTGAAAGGGTCGATATATCGCTATCGTAAAAAAAACATCGATAGTGAGCCACAAAAAAAACTATCGATAATATCGATAGTGCCATCGATTGTTTTCCAGCTCTAGCTTAAGGTGCTTAAAGTTTGTGATTAATTGGAAAGAATTGTGATTTGTGTCCTTGCGAAAACATATACTCAATATACAATACTATTTTACTCACAGTTTTCATGAAGCGAATTGATTTTGAAAAAAATGTTGGATAAGTTGAACGATGACTGTCTTCTCAAGATATGTCAATATCTAGAGCATAAGGATCAGGTGCATCTAGCACTAATACACGAAGGATTTGGCAAATTGATGGCGAAGCATATTTGGTCCCTTAAATTTAAAAGTATCGAAACAAATAGACGGTGTAAAGACTTAAATGTTGCTAAAATTTTATATCGTCTAATTGCGCCGTATTTAGATGAATTGCACTTACGTTCTTGCTATACCATTACATCGAAGCGTAAAAAGAAGCACGTGATTGATGAGTTATGTGGTTTCTTCTTGAATTTAGATTATCCAAATTTACGTATACTCTACTGCGATCATGAAGACATAGACGATGAGTATGTAAAGGCTATTATGGCTAAATGCCCGAAATTAGAAGGCATTAAAATGTCGTCTCAAAATATAACGAGCACAATTGCCTTAGAAGAAGTACCCAATCTCCGTGAGTTATATTTATCTGGAAGAATTTCACCAATTGATATTCAAAAAGTTTTGAATAATCGCAAAATATTACGCTTGCAGTTAAAGGGCGTGGCAACAGACAGGCACGAAATGGGTGACGTATTAAAAACCATATTTCCCCAAATAATAGAATTGCGTTTCTGCTTCGAACGGCAGAATTTGGTGGAAGAGGATTTTTTGTCATCGTCAGTGCATTTATTGGTAAATTTAGAGATATTATATTGCCGTTGCTTAGCAGATTGCGCTTTCTATCTGCACACACTGAAAGAACTGCATTTGCAAGAGATTCCGCTAGTGCCTGATCTAGTGAAGGTGATCAATAACAATGTGCAGTTGGAGCATCTATACTTGTACGAACTATTTTCCGATGTATCACACTATGAAAGTTTTCTGGACGAGTTATCAGACCTTTTTCCGGAACGGAAACGTGTACTTACCATACACTGGAAATTTAAACTTAGTCGTTACATGAATATGTGGATTATGGTGAAAACATTGAATAATGTGAGAACGAACATACTACTTACTAGGGGTGGAAAAATATCGCCGATACTATCGATAGTCAGCTTCCATCGATAGTACTATCGAAGTTTTTCGACTTTCGATGATACTATCGGCACTGAACAAAGTATTAAATTTGCAGTGGTTGAGGTTTATTGGTAGCACTCTTCCAAGAAAAGCGAAGTATTTATATGTCTCTCGATAGTATCGATAAAGCCAGTCGATACTATCTGTGCCTATCGACAATTTTCCACCTCTACTACTTACATATTCACATTAGGGTGATTTAAACAAAATGTCTACAAGGTCTTAAAGCGTTCAGCAGAATCAGTACGTCGAAATAACTGACAGCAAAAAAGCGGGAAACAGAATCAGTTGCTTGACGTACGTCAATTTTAGAGCAAATTCTATTTTGACGTATCCGTTGTATCTGGCGTTACGCATACAAACACGCGCAGCCTACTTTACTGTCAGTTATTTCGACGAACTGATTCTGCTGAACGCTTATAGCGTAAACAGAATCAGTCCGCCAATACATCAGTTGCGTGACGTTCGTCAATTTTAGAGTAAATTCTACTTTGACGTATCTGGCGTTATGCATAAAAACACGTGCAGCCTACTTTGCTGTCAGTTATTTCGACGAACTGATTCTGCTGAACGCTTAACACCAGATACGAAGGATACGTCAAAATAGAATTTGCTTTAACATTGACGTACGTCACGCAATTGACGTATTGGCGGACTGATTATGTTTGAGCTATAACGTCAGCTACGTCAAAATGGAATTTGTTCTAAAATTGACGTATGACGGACTGATTCTGCTTCACGCTTAAGGCCGACATATATAAAACTTTGTTTAACTTTGACAGATGCGCGCCTCGATTTTGCCCATTTACAAAAACTAGAGTTCGCCCAGTGGTTGAAATTCAACCACAAAACCTTATTTTATTTTCCTACCTTTTTGCTATTTCTTAAATTTTCCTTCTTTTCCATATTTTGTATATTTTTGGTTTCTATACATTCATATTCATTTTGCCTTTTCCTCCCTCTTTACACCATTCAGTAATATAGTTTCAATGTGGATAATTATTTATTCTTCTTAGGTCGTCTTCATACGTATTTCTTTCCTTTCCTTTCCTTAGCATTCATTTGCTTTTATTTCCTTTCATTTCCTCTCCTTTCATCTCAATTTATTACTTTTGCTTTTTTTCCTTCTCTTCCCTTTTATTTCCTTTCCTTATCTTCTCCGTTCTTTTCCTTTTCTTTCCTTTTCTCTTCTTTCCTTTTCTTTCCTTTTCTCTTCTTTCATTTCGTTTTATTTCCCTTCTTTCTTTGTTGTTGTTGTTGTTGTTGTAACGAGGTGTAGCCCTGCCTAAATGTCAGACAGGGTCACCTCGAGTGTATTGCTCTTGGCCGGGTCGATATAAGAAAACGGCCCGGGTCGTTTCGGCACGATGGGTACAGCACAAGTACTGGTACCGTTCTCGTAGATCCGGCAATACAAGAAACTAAACTAGCCGTGCAGGCTATGTAGGTCATTTAGCGTTACCCAGGGTGCACCAACTGGGAGGCGAACTGCTTTTACACCCCTTTCTTTCTTTCTTTTCTATTCTCCTCTGTTCTTTTCTTTTATTTTTCTTTCTTTTCGTTTCTTTTATATTCTTACCTGATCCTTCTTTCCATTTCCATTACAGTCCTTTCTTCCTTTTATTTTCTTTTTCTTTCCTTTCCTTTCGTTTTCGTTGCTTTAGTTTCCTTTCATTTTATTCATTTTTTTTTTCATTTCATTTCTTTTCTTTTATTTTTTTCTTACCTTTATTTTCTTTCACTTTTTTCTTAAATTTCCTTTCCTGTCATTTCGTTTCCTTACCTTTCCTTTTCTTACCTTTCCTTTCCTACCGTTTCCTTATTTTCTTTTGTTCCTTTCCGCAACTCCTTTGCTTTTCTTTTTCTTTCATTCATTTCCTTAAATTGTTTTTTTTTTAGCTTTTCATTACCTTTCTTTCCTTTATTTTTCTTTCTTTTTATTTTCATTTATTTTCCATACCTTCTTCCTCGCTACCTTTTCTTTCCCTTCTTTTTTTCTTCTTTCCTTTCTTTGTCTTTCTCCTTTTGCTTCTCTTTTCCACTGCTTTACCTACATTACTTTTCCTTTCTTCCCTTCCTTTTTTCTTTTCCATTCTTCCATTCTTTCCTTTCCCTTTGATTTTTCTGTCATATTTTCCGTTCCTTACCTTAACTTACCTTAATTTTCCTTTTATCCATCCCTTTCCTTTCCTATTATTTTCTTAATTTAATATTTTATTTATGTCATTTTGTTTCATTTTTATTTATGTATTTTATATTATTCCCTTTCTTTCATTTCCAACAAATTTTATTTGTTTACTTTCAATCACTTTTCTATTTCTGATTTTACTTTTTTTTAATTCTATCAATTTTCCATTTTATTTTATTTCACTAAGTCTAGCCACGAAGGGCCTTGAGCATGATCTAGCTTATTTGTGCTTTTTTTTAAAAGCATTTGCTTCTCTGAATCCCCACGCACAGATTTTGTTTTTGTAAACACTGTTTGTACCTAAGCTCAATAAAGTTGACGCGGTGGCTCATGTTATCTTATTGCTGCCAACAAAACAACTCACCCTACTGCAATGAATGCAAACACAACAATGCAAGTGGTCATACCTACATACATACACCCATAACAGCGGCTCTATAAAGCGAATGCGTGTATATCACATGTAGTGGTGTGATTTTCAAATCATATTAAAATTAATTTTTTTAAATTTTTGGTTTGTTGTCGAACACCCTGCTCGGCGAGACATATCGATACATACCAAATTTTATAATAGAATTGTGGTTATTGCAAAAAAGGGAGGAACCTGTTATGTTTGCGCATTTATATATAATAGATTTTGCTTCACTGATTTACATTTAACTTTGGAGGATACACTTCCATACAAAGTTTGTGTGTAATATATAGAGCGGTCATCTGTCAAGTCATGGGTGAAGTTTTATGCATTTCAGCAGTGAGTCCGTGTGCCAATTTGTTGAAAATCGTAAATTTTGACAGCGATAGTAAATTTTGGCAGTTATCGTGGTGAATATGACCGTCAGAATTTTCCCTAGGCCAGGGGGCTAGGCCAAATTTTGACAAGCAATAATGTGAGCACAGGGATGAAAAACAAGTACATTTACAATTTATTCACAGAACATTTGCTACTGTGAAATTTTACCTTTTCGTTTGGCACAGCCAAATGAAAAATATTTGTACACCATAGGAAATTTATTCACCTAATTTCACACTGACGAAAACAAATATCAATTGACACTCAGCCTAAAGAGTCAGTTACATAAAGCTTTATTTTGACTTTACCTGGAACTTTGACTTTGACAGAAAAGTTCAGTATACGTATTTAAACGAAGCATGGCAAATAAAAGACCTCAAAGTTGAAGCAAGGTTAAAATTTGGCAAACTCTCAAATCTTGCTTGCATTGCTTGCTTTGACAAACAGATGTTGATGAATTTGCCTTAATTAAAGAATAAAAAGTTGGAGGAAATAATAATTAATTAATTTTTTCTCTATTAAATTAACCAAAACACTCTAAATGCAAAGAAATAAATAACGAAAACAAATGTATAAAAGAGAAGCGTCAAGGCGTTCATTGTAGCATACCTCTGAAGTTGGACGGAAAGTTTTCAGGTACCAAATGTCAGGCGAGGTTAACAAAGCTTTATGTATTTGACCCTTAATACCAGTATTCTGTAATTTTGTCTCATATCAAGTCACTAAATTTGAGATATTTCATTAGATACAATTTTTGTGACTTGAGATGATTCCCTTATTCTATAAGAGAAAGTCACAAGAAATCTACCATAGTCTCTCTCTCGCTCATTTTAAGGTGGGGTGAATACAAAAATTGCATACATTTTAAGTAACGCATTTGACACCCGCCCTATAGATGTCGATGTAGCCCAGGCGTTAAGCGTCCGGATTTTGACGCGTGATGTCGCAGGTTCAAGTGCCGGTTCGCGAACAGTTAATTTTTATTTTTATACCCAGCTGTACTTGTACACAGGGTATTAGAACTTTGTTGGGATAACGGTTGGTTGTACAGGTATAAAGAAATCGAGATAGATATAGACGTCCATATATCAATATGATCAGGATCGAGAAAAAATTTGATTGAGCCATGTCCGTCCGTCTGTCCGTTAACACGATAACTTGAGCAAATATTGAGATATTGTCACCAAATCCGGCATGCGCACTTATTTGGGTTCAGAATAAATTGGTATTGAAAATGGGTAAAATCGGACCACGGAACCACGCCCCTTTTTTCGATATCGAAATTTTCGAAAAACTTATGTTGTTGTTGTTGTAGCGAGGTGTAGCCCTGCCTAAATGTCAGACAGGGTCACCCCGAGTGTATTGCTCTCGGCCCGGGTCGTTTCGGCACGATGGGTACAGCACAAGTACTGGTACCGTTCTCGTAGAACCGGCAATACAAGAAACTAGCCGTGTAGGCTATGTAAGTCATTTAGCGTTACCCAAGGTGCACCAACTGGGAGGCGACCTACTTTTACACCCCTAAAAACCCCAACTTATAAAAGCGGTTAATTCAATATTAGAAGCAGCTACAATGATAAAAATTTGCAATATGTATTGATTTAGATGTTCTAAGGCCGATTTTATCAAATTTTTTGAAAAGGGGCGTGGCACCGCCCACATATATTTGAAGAAATTTTCAAATTTTGACTCTTAATAACTTCAGAACAGTTTATGCTAGTATAACGAAATTTTGTAGAGGGCATACTATTGTTTTATTAAATTCAGCTATATAAAATAAACGAAATCGCTTGGCGACCACGCCTAGTTTTTCATAAAAGTTATATTGAAAGGAGGTGGAAATATTGAAAAGTCCATATCTAATTAACTGATACCGCTATAATAATATAATTTGGTGCATACATCAATTTTCATATTCTTTACTTTATTTTTGGAAAATTTTGGAAAGTGGGCGGTGATACGCATGAGTCAGCAATTTTCAAATTCGACTGCTAATAACTTCAGAACGGTGTGAGATAGATTTACGAAACTAGGTACCACACAGAGCCAAAAATGCCTAATAAAATTAATAAGATTGTCTTCATGATCAGTTTTTGAGCAAAGGGGTAGTAGCAACGGTGGAAACAAAGAAAAAACTATAGGGAAATCTCTTTGGTTTTAAGAAGAAATTCTTATTGAAAAAACTATACATTTAGTTAGACGCTGACAATTATTAGTATACGATGGCATGTTATGTTTATCTAGAGTAAGAAAAATCGGTGAACGACCATGCCCACTTTTGGACTAAAGTTCTCTAAACGAGAGTTAAGAAACCGGAATATGCAATATTAGAGTTAGCCTCAGTATATTTTCTGCTTCTTTTAAACGAAAATGAGTCCAGAATGAAACCATGTACATATGTATTACTGGCCAGGCTTTTAACACCATTAACTATACAAAACAAAGAATAACAGTATTTTATGTGCACAGTTGGGTATGTAATGTTCGGTTTCACCCGAACTAGACTTCCTTACTTGTTTTATTTAATTTTTTCAAATTTAATTAACTTTTTTTAAAATACTTCTAATTCGTAAATTCACTTTTTTTTTAATTTTTAAACAAATTTTCTTTAATTAATTTTGTTTGTTACCTGCCTACAAGCAGATGGCAAATTAGTGTCTCTTTATTGAGACTAGAGATGTAAGGCAGCTTACTGAATACCAAATTGTATCAAATATGAAATAGACCACGAAATGTCTCTATTAGTGACTAGATACAACTTACAGAGTTGAGGTGTAAGAATATGTTAAGTTTTTTTTTTGCGAGAAGTTTAAAAAATTATAAGAAAGTTCAATTTGAAAAAAATCTAATTTTATACACTTTCCCCCTGCAGCTAATATTTACATTCATCACGATTTACCATCACGTTCCAACAGGCAAACTAGCTATTCTATGATGGGTTTCCTTAATACTTTAACAAGGCTTGATTTAATCTAATTTATCTGTATATGTTACTTTTCAATTCTAGGACCCAAAATATCAACGAGAATACCTGAAATCCGTTTATATTAAGAAATTGTTTGTCAGAGATGTACGCTACACCGGTATTCGGCTCGTTCTTAAATGGGATTAAACAACTGAATCTGACGTTTTGTAACTTGCTGGATTTCGATTTTATTTATACGACGTTTGGTTGGCTCTGCTAGAGCACTTTAGTCTTATAACTGCTAGCTCGCATTTTTGGAATAATTATATTCTATGTAAATGAAAATGAATTAACATAAAATAAAATAATCGATATTTGAAATCACATTTACTTATTTTTCATTACCAGTATCCATAAAATAAAAATTTTCTAATGGCCTCATTATGTATTGCGAACATTAGCTCAGCCGAACGATTCGTCTGCTCACAATATCGCCTAGGCATCGCATTATCTATCATTTTCGTTTGCTTCATAGAAATTTTTTTGTTGAAATATTTCGACTTTTCCTTGACATAAAAAACAAAAACGAAAGAAAATACGTTATTGTGAGCAGACGAATCTTTCGTCACCCAGAAAAAAGCATTTCCTCTAAACAACAACAAGTTTCCGTATTTTTGATTTATTTAATATTACGAAAAATAAAGTTAATAAAAAAAATTATTCCTTAATTTAAGTTCACGTCTCGAAAATTTAGCCATTTACATGAAGTAATAAATATCCTCAATATGAGTAAGTACCTAATAGGAAGGAAAAGGAAAAAATTAGTACTTTATGTTAGAAAATTTGGATTTCCTTTTAGAACAAAATTTTCCTTGAAATTTGATTTTTGTGAGAAAAACACAGTTTTTCATAAAAAAAAAAACTGCAACTCCTTGCCTCTGTATGAAGAGCATCAGCAACACCAGAAGAGAATTGCTGATAATAGCAACAACACGAGTTGCTTCTGTTTGAATCAAGCATATATGTAATACTTCTATATAGATAATACCGAACAGTGAAGCGTGTCAAACATTACAGTACAGATATACCATGAGAGAAGGAGACAAAATCTCAAGGATGTCGTTAAACTTTTGTAAACAAAGGGGCGTAAATAAATGCATACTTTAACAAAATGTAAATAAATTCACTTCGTTTTTCTTATCACTCCTTTCACTAATTAACATTAAACCATGCCAAAAATACCCAAGGTAGCGGATATGACATTATTTTACCAAATGAAAAAATTCTCTGTAGCTTATTATTATTTTTACGAAGTTGATATTATTTCATCACCAATAACCCGTTTTAGTACTACGTTGCATGGATGTGAGCCATATTTAAATAATAAAAATGCAAAACCTTATATTCTATATAGAAATAAGTATGGATATATGAATTTATTTATTTTCGAAAAATTTGAATTTATCGTATTTTTAATGTATACGCGAATAATATAATTTGTATGGTTATAAGCCATGTGTAAATAATAAATACGCAAAGCCTGCCTTCTATATATGTATATATTTATGTACAAGTATGTTTGATTTTTTTTTTCACTTCAAAAACATGAATTTTAATGCTTTTATTTTCGTAATTCAATATGTTTAAATAGTAAATACATCCACTTATGCATTATATTTTGGTATTTTCATTATTTAATCGACTAATCAAAGATTTTATAACTAAAACTATGCACAATTTGTGTAATGGGCATAGTGACCCTTTTTGAGCCCTTTGATTTTTTTTTTAAACGCGCTACTACAATTCACTAACACAAACAAAACTTGCGCATGCGCAGAACTCACATTTGCACTGATTCATATAATAATGTTTGACACGCTTCTTAAGCGTTCAGCAGAATCAATCCGTGACGTACGTCACGTACGTCGAAATAACTGACAGCAAAGTAGACTGCGGATGTTTGTATGCGTAACGCCAGATAAGACGGATACGTCAAAGTAGAAATTGCTCTAAAATTGACGTACGTGACGCGGCTGACGTATTGGCGGACTGATTCTGCCGAAAGCTTTACACACGGCCAGTATACGAAAGGCGCAGGCTGTGGAATCAAGGCGAATTCATTACAGGTGGCATCCTCCTATCATATGGTTTCTTCTTCTTCCTTGAAAACCGAATCGTAGCTGCCAAATTGCTTATGTTGTTGCTTTGTCTGACATTTTCAGTTACAAGGCGTGCGTGCGTGTGTATAGATCTGAATTCGCTCGAACCCATCTGTATGAATTCGCCTTGGTTTGAATGCAGTCAATTGAAAACATGTGAACATGCGGAAATAGGGGAATTTCCCAAAATAGTTTTGTTTACTAGAGGTGGAAAACTATTGATATTGCCGCCTTGTAATATTTTCGATATTTTGAAATTTACTATCGATATTACCGATAGTATCGACAAAATTTATGTAACCCTGCTAACCATCTTCGGATAATTTCTTGGGAAATTACTGAATCGGAAAGGATAATTTTGTTCAGCGAGCAGCCTTTTCTATCCATGTTGAAGCTGCTAATTAGAGTTGGAAATTATGGAACTATCGAGTCACTAATTTGTGATTTTGTTTTCACCATTGCTAGCACTGGTTGGCAGAGACAGTTTTTCAAGGTTTGAGAAAAAAGTTGAACAATGTTTGCTGGAGTGTCCCACAAAAAATATATCGTTATTATCGATAGTTGTATCGACTGGTTTCCAGCTCAACTGTTTACTGATTAAAGAGAATTGCAGTTTTGCTCAAGGTAGAGCTGGAAAACTATCGATATTACCGCCTTGCAATATTTTCGATATTTTCAAAACTTACTATCGAAAAAATTTAAGTAGGTCGAAGAATTTTATAATTTTCAAAATTTTAGTTCTACACACATAAAAATTTTAAGAACACAAAACTTGTTCATAGTCAAAATTAAGTAGGTACTTACAGTTCGTGGTGGCTTTTAGACACAATTTCCAACGGTCTATCTCTCAAAAAAGCTGCCTCTAACTTAAGGTACCTATGTATATTATTTCGACTATGATTCCGCCCCATTGATTTCAATAAGGTGTTGGATCAGCTGATATATATATGTATATCATACATATATCAAACCATATATGTTTATGTTGCGGTGAACATTACAGAAGATTAATTTAGTATTTATTCCTTGCATAAAACAACAAAACCTGAAAGGGTCGATATATCGCTATCGTAAAAAAAACATCGATAGTGAGCCACAAAAAAAACTATCGATAATATCGATAGTGCCATCGATTGTTTTCCAGCTCTAGCTCAAGGTGCTTAAAGCATTGTATACCTTATAGAGGGATAAACCATTGTACAACTGTACAAGTAAGATATGAATCAGCTGTTCGACTTACAGCTGTGCTCACCTGATCGGGTTCCCCTTATTGGAAGCCACTCAACGAAGGGTGTCATTCGTTAGGACCGAAATAAAAGTAGTAGTAGCTTGTGACAAATGTTTAATAACTTCATAAATAATAGAAACTATTTGCCGAAAATTATTTATTATAGCAACTAATTTGATCTGGAAATGTTTGTACAAAGATTTTACTTGTTTAGCGAAATTTTTTTCATATTTTCTAAAACTTTTAGCACTACGCAGAAAAGCAATCCTGTGGTTAATATTTCCATGACAACTCTCTTGTTCTTCTTTGTTTACATAAAACGCAACTTGCTAATTGTATAAATTTCTGTGAATATTTTTAATAAACAAGCATTTTTCTTACTTACAGCATATATTAGTAAAGTGCCCCACCATTTAAATGTGTTTTTTCATAGATGCCTGTGCTTATTTTCTTTTTGTACTTTGTGTGTGCGTGGCGTGCATATAAGGGAGTGTTCACATACTGCTACAAAGTTGCTTATATGGCGTTTCCACCAAACATACACAGCATCCTTTGGGTTGGGAATAATTGCCAACTGTTTCTGATGCGTGTTCCTCCTCGTTGCTCGGGCGTGATAGATCGCGTAGCTTTGTTATGAATAATCATAGCAATTAAATAATTATTATTATTACCTTGCATTAAACTCGAGTAAAAGCGACAACAAAGACCACGTATTGCACCCTCGCTGTTAATATTGAGATTTATCACCACATTTTCCATTAAGGCTGTGTGCCAAACGGTTTAAAAAAGCAAATTTTGACAGAGCGATGTTAAATTCTGACAGTTATCGTGGTGAATATGAATGTCAGAATTTGACCTAGCCCTGGGGGCTAGGTCAAATTTTGACAATCAATAATGTGAGCACAGGGATGCATGTGCTGTTAATATTCATATTATTTCACATAAATTTATGTTCACATGCGTTATTTAACACTAAAAAATAATATAATGCGAATAATACGCAATATAAATGCATGAAAAACACGTAAAATGAGAATTGATTCACAAGCATCTGCTTTTGCACGTGCTTTTTCCATACGTCAAAATTTACTACTGTCATAATTTAACGTTTCGTTTGGCACAGCAAAATGGCAAATATTCGTTCACCATAGGAAATTTGATCACCTCATTTTACTCTGATGAAAAATGTTTTCAATTAGCACACAGCCTAAATAATGAATAAACATACATATTTGTATAAAAAATCATTGCTTATTTAAATAAATAAATAAAGAAAATAAGTGAGTCCCATAACTTAAACATAAAAAAGTTACTATAATTGGACACAGTGCACTAAATCATTATTCTCACACATTCTTAATAGTAATATATTAAAAATTTAAGATTAGTGAGCTGTATCCATTTATGAAAGTTGTCATTGCTTTTCCACACCACCCAGGAGGCAGCAATGTAGGCGCGTTACCGATTTTTTTAGGTGTTCGGTTTCCCTAGAGGCCTATTTTCACCAATATACGTAGTAATTACATAAAAACGTAAAAAACCAAAATCAAACTTATTAATAAAAATAAAAATAAAATTGCACAAATTCAGGTACAATAACTGAAAATAAATATAAAAAATCTAAACAAAACTACTTAGGGGAAATAAAAAAGTATATTCAGTTCAAATAAAACTATTTACAATATTTACAAAAACACCCATAGTGAAACCTTATTAAAAAAAAATTTCGGCTGACGAATAAGAGTATTGGAAAGAAGATTGTGGCCTTTAAAAAAATATCTAAATCTGCTTGACAAAATAAGTAAGCCTTTTCAAAAATTAAAATGAAATTAAAAATATTTACTTTAATTAGACTAGATTCGAATCCGGAAACACCCCACCTAAAAGTGAGTCCTAATGGTGTGTTATGCACAAAAAATTAACATTTTTGAAGTTAGGCTGATTCGCTTTCTTATTAAAATGATTTACCAAAAAGTATGTTCTGATTCTTATAAAAACAGCCTTAATGACGTCTGGTTTGCAGTTTTCGCAACAAAAGTAGGGCACCACGTCTACCATTTTATCATAGAGTATTTGGGAAAACCCAACTTTATGACAGGTGGAATCGAAATTATCGGAATAAATTTTTTCAATAGTTGAAATAAAGTCAATAAACTCGGAAGGCGGTTTTACAAGTTCACAATTAGTGAACTGCTTCTCCATTGTAAAATAGAAGTCTTTTTCACTCATATCACCATCAAATCTGGGTAAAGGCATTAAACAGTTATGCATTTTAAAATATTTGGCATTTCTGTTTCTGCAGGAAAAGGGTATCGCGGGACTCCTAATCCGCATCCTAAAATACAGCAATGGTCGGGCATTTCTGGAAACGAAATTATAAAATTAAATATTAAAATAAACTTTTTTTGAAACGACTCACTTCATCAACTGCTTCGTTTGAACTAAAGGGTCAGTTACATAAAGCTTTATTTTGACTTTACCTCAAACTTTGACTTTGACAGAAAAGTTCAGTATACGTATTTAAACCAAACACGGCAAATTGGAGACCTCAAAGTTGAAGTGAGGTTGAAATTTGGCAAACTCTCAAATTTTGCTTGCTTTGCTTGCTTTGACAATCAGATGTTGATGAGTTTGCTTTAATTAAAGAATAAAAAGTTGGAGAAAATAATAATTAATTCATTTTTTCTCTATTAAATTAATAAATTAACCAAAACACTCTGAATGCAAGGAAATAAATAACGAAAACAAATGTATAAAAGAGAAGCGTCAAGGCGTTCATTGCAGCATACCTCTGAAGTTCGACGCAAGGTTTTGAGGTAGCAATGTATTTCAAAATATTCTTATTCATAAAATATGTAAATATATTGAAATCATTTCATTTATCATCAAAATAAATATTGAAATGTATAAAAACTGCAAAATATATTGATATTCAAATAGTTATTGTTCATATAATTGAAATGACATTATTTTTCATAAAAAAACCATAAATTTTATCCAAATCACAAAATTTGTTTAGTTCATAGGCATACATTTTGTTCTACATTTCCATACTAAATTGCTTTAAAAATATACCTACACAGCAACCCTGTATGGAGATTTCACTCCATTTCTTCTTGGAAATTTCAACCCTGGGCCTCGGGTTGCTGTGTTAGTTAAGCTAGTTTGACACTGTCTACAGTGTCAAAATTGGGTGTATTAGAAAGAGAGAGAAATAAGGATAACTTACTTGTAGACCTGTACTATGGGATAAACAATGGCTTAAAGTTTGTGATTAATTGGAAAGAATTGTGATTTGTGTCCTTGCGAAAACATATACTCAATATACAATACTATTTTACTCACAGTTTTCATGAAGTGAATTGATTTTGAAAAAAATGTTGGATAAGTTGAACGATGACTGTCTTCTCAAGATATGTCAATATCTAGAGCATAAGGATCAGGTGCATCTAGCACTAATACACGAAGGATTTGGTAAATTGATGGCGAAGCATATTTGGTCCCTTAAATTTAAAAGTATCGAAACAAATAGACGGTGTAAAGACTTAAATGTTGCTAAAATTTTATATCGTCTAATTGCGCCGTATTTAGATGAATTGCACTTACGTTCTTGCTATACCATTACATCGAAGCGTAAAAAGAAGCACGTGATTGATGAGTTATGTGGTTTCTTCTTGAATTTAGATTATCCAAATTTACGTATACTCTACTGCGATCATGAAGACATAGACGATGAGTATGTAAAGGCTATTATGGCTAAATGCCCGAAATTAGAAGGCATTAAAATGTCGTCTCAAAATATAACGAGCACAATTGCCTTAGAAGAAGTACACAATCTCCGTGAGTTATATTTATCTGGAAGAATTTCACCAATTGATATTCAAAAAGTTTTGAATAATCGCAAAATATTACGCTTGCAGTTAAAGGGCGTGGCAACAGACAGGCACGAAATGGGTGACGTATTAAAAACCATATTTCCCCAAATAATAGAATTGCGTTTCTGCTTCGAACGGCAGAATTTGGTGGAAGAGGATTTTTTGTCATCGTCAGTGCATTTATTGGTAAATTTAGAGATATTATATTGCCGTTGCTTAGCAGATTGCGCTTTCTCTCTGCACACACTGAAAGAACTGCATTTGCAAGAGATTCCGCTAGTGCCTGATCTAGTGAAGGTGATCAATAACAATGTGCAGTTGGAGCATCTATACTTGTACGAACTATTTTCCGATGTATCACACTATGAAAGTTTTCTGGACGAGTTATCAGACCTTTTTCCGGAACAGAAACGTGTACTTACCATACACTGGAAATTTAAACTTAGTCGTTACATGAATATGTGGATTATGTTGAAAACATTGAATAATGTGAGAACGAACATACTACTTACTAGGGGTGGAAAAATATCGCCGATACTATCGATAGTCAGCTTCCATCGATAGTACTATCGAAGTTTTTCGATGATACTATCGGCACTGAACAAAGTATTAAATTTGCAGTGGTTGAGGTTTATTGGTAGCACTCTTTTCCAAGAAAAGCGAAGTATTTATACGTATCTCGATAGTATCGATAAAGCCAGTCGATACTATCTGTGCCTATCGACAATTTTCCACCTCTACTACTTACATATTCACATTAGGGTGATTTAAACAAAATGTCTACAAGGTCTTAAAGCGTTCAGCAGAATCAGTACGTCGAAATAACTGACAGCAAAAAAGCGGGAAACAGAATCAGTTGCTTGACGTACGTCAATTTTAGAGCAAATTCTATTTTGACGTATCCGTTGTATCTGCGTTACGCATACAAACACGCGCAGCCTACTTTACTGTCAGTTATTTCGACGAAATGATTCTGCTGAACGCTTATAGCTTAAACAGAATCAGTCCGCCAATACATCAGTTGCGTGACGTGCGTCAATTTTAGAGCAAATTCTACTTTGACGTATCTGGCGTTACGCATAAAAACACCTGCAGCCTACTTTGCTGTCAGTTATTTCGACGAACTGATTCTGCTGAACGCTTAACACCAGATACGAAGGATACGTCAAAATAGAATTTGCTCTAACATTGACGTACGTCACGCAATTGACGTATTGGCGGACTGATTATGTTTGAGCTATAACGTCAGCTACGTCAAAATGGAATTTGTTCTAAAATTGACGTATGACGGACTGATTCTGCTTCACGCTTAAGGCCGACATATATAAAACTTTGTTTAACTTTGACAGATGCGCGCGTCGATTTTGCCTATTTACAAAAATTTTGCTTCACTGATTTACATTTAACTTTGGAGGATACACTTCCATACAAAGTTTGTGTGTAATATATGGAGCGGTCATCTGTCAAGTCATGGGTGAAGTTCTATGCATTTCAGCAGTGAGTCCGTGTGCCAATTTGTTGAAAATCGTAAATTTTGACAGCGATAGTAAATTTTGGCAGTTATCGTGGTGAATATGACCGTCAGAATTTTCCCTAGGCCAGGGGGCTAGGCCAAATTTTGACAAGCAATAATGTGAGCACAGGGATGCATGGGCGGTTGGCATTCATATTATTTCACATAAATTTATGAAAAACAATTACATTTACAATTTATTCACAGAACATTTGCTACTGTGAAATTTTACCTTTTCGTTTGGCACAGCCAAATGGAAAATATTTGTACACCATAGGAAATTTATTCACCTAATTTCACACTGACGAAAACAAATATCAATTGACACTCAGCCTAAAGGGTCAGTTACATAAAGCTTTATTTTGACTTTACCTGGAACTTTGACTTTGACAGAAAAGTTCAGTATACGTATTTAAACGAAGCATGGCAAATAAAAGACCTCAAAGTTGAAGCAAGGTTAAAATTTGGCAAACTTTTTATATCTAATTTACTTACTTATTTTTCAATTCTAGGACCCAAAATATCAACGAGAATACCTGAAATCCGTTTATATTAAGAAATTGTTTGTCAGAGATGTACGCTACACCGGTATTCGGCTCGTTCTTAAATGGGATTAAACAACTGAATCTGACGTTTTGTAACTTGCTGGATTTCGATTTTATTTATGCGACGTTTGGTTGGCTCTGCTAGAGCACTTTTGTCTTATAACTGCTGTCTCGCATTTTTGGCTTTGTTTTATAATTATTCTATGTAAATGAAAATGAATTAACATAAAATAAAATAATCGATATTTGTAATCACATTTACTTATTTTTCATTACCAGTATCCGTAAAATAAAAATTGTCTAATGGCCTCATTATGTATTGCAAACATTAGCTCAGCCGAACGATTCGTCTGCTCACAATATCGCCTAGGCATCGCATTATCTATCATTTTCGTTTGCTTCATAGAAATTTTTTTGTTGAAATATTTCGACTTTTCCTTGACATAAAAAACAAAAACGAAAGAAAATACGTTATTGTGAGCAGACGAATCTTTCGTCACCCAGAAAAAAGCATTTCCTCTAAACAACAACAAGTTTCCGTATTTTTGATTTATTTAATATTACGAAAAATAAAGTTAATAAAAAAACTTGTTCCTTAATTTAAGTTCACGTCTCGAAAATTTAGCCATTTACATGAAGAACTAAATATCCTCAATATGAGTAAGTACCTAATAGGAAGGAAAGGAAAAAATTAGTACTTTATGTTAGAAAATTTGGATTTCCTTTTAGAACAAAATTTTCCTTGAAATTGGATTTTTTTCCTAGCGTCAAAAAAAGTTTTTTTTTTTTCTGAGTGAACTATATAGTATAACAGAAACTCCTCAAAGACATTAAAATTGAATTTTAAATTCACTCGCCCTTAAGGAAATAACCTGCTAGTCAAAGCGCTTTCTGTTTATAATTGCCAATAATTCTCACGCTATTAAATCAATAAATCTGGGTTACCGTAACACTAGTGAAGCTCTATAGTAAAACGTCAAGAGGTTTCCAATAGCCAAGAAACTTTTGTGGTTTGAAATTTCAATTTACTTCTATTTTAAATAACTGCAATTCCATTATACATAAATTGAGAGTAGGCTGTCCGCTTTTTACATTTTCCATGACCAAATAACTTCACTGAAAAAGGTGTTTCCTTATTTCAAGGCAAATTTCCCTTATTTGGCTCCAAAGACATGGCTTCCTTAACATAAGTAACATTATTCTTCAATTTTTCCTAAGGAAAAAAGTTTTTAAATTGGGGAAAAAGCCTTTAAATTAAGGAAAATGTTACTTATGTTAAGGAATCTTTGTCTTTGGATCCAAATAAGGAAAATTTGCCTTGAAACTCTTTTTTGAGTGTTAAAATGTCATTTTTTCTTTAGCACAGTTAAACCTTCCGTTAGCGATAACTGTAGTTGGTGAAAATGACTTTAAAGCAAGGTATTAAACGGATTCAAATAACGTTCCGGTTTCGGGTTTGTAACACGATTCGGTTCCGGGTTCGTTCTTCAAAATTTATTTCGGTTTCGGATTTGAGCCACTAAAATGTTGTTGAATTTCATTAGACTGGGTACTAAGATAGTATTTCTAAAATTTTTTATTTTGTAGTCATAGTCAAAGTTAAATTTTAAGTTAGTTAAAGCATTTTTGACAGATATCACTTCTAAAATTGTGTCAAAAAGCTTTAACTAACTTAAAATCATATTTTATTTCGCCATTGCGTTTAAAATTTCGAAATCAGTAACCCGTTTCTGTAAGAAATCGACAAAATTCTCGATTTGTTTGTCACCACACTCGACTGGATTCAAAATTGAAAAAAAAAAAGAAAAGATTTTGTCACCACCTCAAGAGCAAGTGAGAAAATAGGTACATCGACAAAATTTTATTTCTTACAGAAACCAAAAAAAGTAAGTGTGGCGTTAATAATGATTGACACGGGTCGATTTTTCTAACCTTTTTTTTCAATCGACCGTGTAAACAGCAATTCGATCGATCTTCACCTTGTATTTAAGGGTTGAACACAAGTGGTTCGATAAAATCGACTAGAAAATCGACCCGTGTTGTAAATGAGCCTTTAAATCGAATATTTCAGTCGGAACGATCGAGTTGAGTTAGGGGTAGTTTTTATAGGGTTAATATCTATGGATATTTGTGTTGCATTCTTTTTGTGGCAACAGCGTAAAATCAGTAGGTGGTGGAAATTAACGAAGGCTATCTATCTGGTAAAGGGACAGCCTAATGTACATACGTTCCTTGAAAAAGTTGAATGTGTTCGTCCACTATAATTATGTTTTGAATTATTGAAATATAGCGCGGGAATATTTCGGTACTCTGTCAGATGTGTCACTCACGTTGTGATTGTATAACACCATAACTTTTCAGGTAAACGGTCCTTTCACATTTTTAAATTAAAAAAAAAAGAAAAAAATTAATGTGTCTGACTACCATGATACTGCAGTGCCGAAGTGATTGAGGGAAGAAGAGGTAGGTATTAATGCATCGAGCCCGGGGAATCCCAATTCCGAAGCCCTGGCTTCTAGCGCCATTTTTTCGTCCTGAAATCCAGGGATTACTTTTATTCAAGTCACGAACCTTCGGGATACCGGAAAATTTTGAAATCCCGCGCCATTATTTCGTACCGAAATGTCGGGTTTTCCTGAAATCCCGGGATTCGAAAAAATATGTATAATCCTAGGAAATTTCTGGACGGATTATGCATACCAAGGTCAAAACGGGTCTCATGATAGCTCCCCCCCCACATTTTGGACGGTATCTGAGGTAATACCGAAAAATCCCGAAAAGTCGGGTTCGTCAAAGAGCTTCGGGACTCGATGCCTTAGTGCCAAGCCAGCACAACTGGGTATAAAATAAGGCATCAACACAATCGGTAACTATTTCTAGAAATTTTAACCCATCTTTACGCCAGCAAGGATAGAAGGTTTGGAAAAGAAACATAACGTAAACAAACATATGTACATATAGATACATATGCCGCTAACCGTGGGAAAAATACAAGAAGCAAACAGGTGACGGCGTTGATGCTGCTGACTGCGCTGTTTGGCGTGAGAATATACAGCCGGCTATGCGCATAGCACGCAGAGGTGCGCAGTTGACAGCGAAGTCGACGTCAGCGACATTGGCTTGTGTTTCGTTTCCTCTTTATACTCTGGTAAAACCAGTGCTGCTCTACTTTGCAAATAAAAGGGGGAAAATATCTGAAATAAAGTTTAGGTAAATTTTTGAGCTTCACTATAGTATAGTTTTTAACCAGGGACCGCAAATAAAAGTTACTTTTATTATATAAGTTGGTTATAACAGTTATTTTTCAATTTATAATTTCGATCGCAAAATAGAAGTTATTTTTCAATTTTTAATTTCGATCGCAAAATAAAAGTTATTTTTAAATTTAGAATCGTAAAATAAGAACCTGATTGTGTATTATGAATGATAGCTCAGACGAACGATTCGTCTGCTCGCCTAGCCATTGCATTATCTATCATTTTCGTGCGCCCAATAGATTTTTTTTTTAAATATTTTCGACTTTTCTTTGACATAAAAAACAAAAATGAAAGAAAATGCCATGGGTAGGCGGGTCATACATAATGATTATTTTTCATTTAAAATCGAAAACAAAAGTTTTTACGAAGCAAATTTAAAAATTGGATTATTTTGTGATGGAAATTTAAAAATTGAAAAATAACTTATTTTTCACTTTAACGGAAAAAATTAAAAAAAAAAAACTTCACCATCCGATAACGATAATAATAAAAAATGTTTCTATGTACTTCTTATGGCAGTAGCACAACCAATTGATTTCCAAGGGGTGGTTGGCATAGCTGATTAGCGTTATGGGTATGGCTTTAGCGATAAGGAAGATTAATTCTACCTTAAGGCTAATTTACACGGGACGATTTTCTAGTCGATTTTCTGGTCGATTTTTCAATCAACCTTGCAAGGTGTGAATCGTTTGAATTGGTATATACATGTATACCCGAGCGTTAACGTTAACACGCAGTCAGAGGAACGGCCCTAAAAGTTGATGATCAACAAAAGAAAAATATAATAAAATGCAGCAGTTTAAGAATACCTCATTATTGGATAAGGTAAGTACTCAACTGCCTTTTATTCTGCTTTTCAGAAAACCCAAGAATTGATGATTAAATTTTGTAATCTGATAACCAGCTTTTATGAAAGTAGACCTTAGCAGAGGCATGTATATTTGAATAGCACTACTGTTGTATTTCAGCTCGAAAAGGGTCAAAGCTTTAATGGAAAAGTTATATTACAAACATGGCTGCCACTTTAAAAGTTGTTTTTCTATCAAAATTCAACAGAAAACCTACCAAAATGGACTTTCCTGGCAACTTCTTTTAGCAACCCAGACGGCGCACAGTTCTTAAGACCTATACACTGTCTTGCAAAAATCATTGTGTCCCAATTTTGTGATATTATTTACCCTTAAGGGTCGAATACATAAAGCTTTGTTAACCTCGCCTGACATTTGCTACCTCAAAACTTTGCGTCCAACTTCAGAGGTATGCTACAATGAACGCCCTGACGCTTCTCTTTTATACATTTGTTTTCGTTATTTTTTTCTTTGCATTCGTAGTGTTTTAGTTAATTTATCTATTTAATAGAGAAAAAATGAATTAATTATTATTTTCTCCAACTTTTTATTCTTTAATTAAAGCAAACTCATCAACATCTGATTGTCAAAGCAAGCAAAGCAAGCAAAATTTGAGAGTTTGTCAAATTTCAACCTCGCTTCAACTTTGAGGTCTCCAATTTGCCATGCTTGGTTTAAATACGTATACTGAACTTTTCTGTCAAAGTCAAAGTTTGAGGTAAAGCCAAAATAAAGTTTTATGTAACTGACCCCTTATGTATTCGACCCTTAAGAGTTAACGTCAAATGAGTGGGCTAAACTCATATGTTTTTGACAACATTTCAAATTAACTCTGAGCTAAAAAGCTAACTAGCCGTCGTACAAGTGGGTCTTAAATGTTCCTAAATATATCGCAGCCAAAAGATCGAATACCGAAACTTTTAATTTTTCGGGACTGTTTCAGGTACCGCCCGGGATTGGTGTCAAAATGACGATTTTTGACCACGGATGCGAAGACTCGCTATTTTATTTCTGCCACATAAATACCATGGGTCACGTCCCAAAATCTTCAGGATCGGACCCGGTAATTTTATTGGTTTTTGTCAAAAAAAAAGTTTCTTTCTTCTTTCGGATTATTGCAATCGAAGTCAAATCGTGCATTTACGCTTTACGGGATTAGTTTCGGGATTTTACGGGACCCCGAAAGGCCGGAATTTGAATAGATATACTCCCGGAATTTCGGAACTATAAAATGGCGCGGGTGTCCGGGACTCCAGATAGCGACTCCACGGGTTTGGTGTCTTAATCGCCGCAATATGTTTTATTTTTTTTTTCATAGTAAAAATAATTTGAAAAATTATTTCGGACATGAGTTTTCTGTCAAAACCCCAATTTTTTTACCCTGTTTTGCACCCACGATAGAACTTCTTTACCCTAACGGCAACATTGGCTAGCCACTACTGTGAATGCATGAAAATGAAACAAAACTAAAAGCGAAACAAAAGTCAGCAAGCCAACGACAAAACGCTCAGTCGGTTTTTTAACTTTAAAATGAAAATAACTTTTAAAAATACTAAACTAATGCATGCAAGTTAACAAAAGCATTGGTTATAACGGTAAAGTTGAGTGAAAGGAAGTGCGAAATAAATAAAAGGATATAAATTTGCTTAAAAAAAAATTATGAAGTGTGTGTGATGTGAAACATACGGAAAAACAAGAACGAATGAGAGCGTGAACATCTGTCAGTTTGCGGTTTATGTGCTGCTTCTTCCGTCGCCACTGTGCATTATTGTTGTTGTTTGTGTTTGTAGGGTGCAATTTTGTGTTGTTTTTTTGAGGCGACGCGCTTTTGCTGCATTTAACTATTATTTCGAAGTTATATATTGAAAAGTGATAAACAAAAGTGGCACACTTTAATTTAAAAAAAATGTGCTTTATGCAATAACAACAAACTGCCGAAATATTTGCGAGAATTTAATGTGAAAAGAGAACGCGCCCAAAACCCCGTTCATTCATGCCAAAAACCAACAACGCCGAAACGCAAGTGCCAAATTTTCTACGCCAATCTGCCAAATTTTAAGCCAAATAACTTCACTTTGTAAACAATTAAAAATCATGTTCCAACATGGCAGCAATTGTGCTCAACTCATCTACGTACAAAAGGGAAATCACCTGCATCCCACTTGCTAGATGAAGAGTTATAGTGATTATCAAATTATCACCCCTCCCAGTAGCACTACAAGAACTGCATCATTGGACCAACACTTGGAACAATTCAGTCCTTCCGCATTGAGCACTCTAGCCAACGGTCCGCAACAACAACTTTCACCAGCGCATCAACTGCTTCACCAGCAATTACAACAACCACACCAACTGCTACAACTCACTCACTCACAACAACATTTACTAAACGATCTTCAAGTCTCGCTTTCGCCACCTTCATCCATACATAACCCGCCAGCCACCATATCGAACACAGCTGTCACTTTGCCACAAATGCCACATTTTGGACTTGGTGGTGGTGGCGTAGGTGGCGCCTATGCGCAAACACCACCTAGCCCACCTGTGCATCATGGTCCAGGTGCTGGTGGTGTTTTATTACCACCACCTAGTTCGCCACATCATCTCAATCATCATCATCACCATCAACAGCAGCACCAACAGCAACAACACCAACAGCAGCAGCACCATCAGCTTCAGCAACAGCAACATCATTTAGCTTTGCTGCCGCGCGGTTTGTCAGGTGGTGGCGGTGGTGGCTGCGGTCCACTTATGTCCACAGGATTGAGCTCCAATAATGCAGTTGGTGTTCCTTATCGGCCACATATTGAGGATAAGAAACTAACACGCGATGCGATGGAACGTTATATGCGTGAACGTAATGATATGGTTATTGTGATCCTGCATGCAAAGGTGAGTGTTATGGCATATTGTTTCCAACTGCACCAATAACTTTATTAGTTTTTGTATTTTTTTAGTTGCACAAGCTTTGTAGAAAGATTCACCTTCATTCCATAGAGATATAGCTGTGTCCTTAGCGCCGGCATAAACAAGTTAATATAAATCTGTGGTAGTAAAGGCGTTGGGCCTTTGTGCTAGACGTTGTAGTCTATGAGCACAATTTGCAAGTTCTATAGCAAGCAGATGTAACTCGCAAACTTTTTTTTTTGGGAAAACGAATTCAAATTTTTTTTTCCAGCCAACAAAAAACGAAACGCTTTCAAAAAGAAAGCGAAAAGAAAGAGGACCGTTTACGGATTTCATTGCGAAGAGAAGTTCGTCAAAGTCCTAAAGGAGCCCTTCATTTTCTGGGGGAGTGTTTTTGGACACCGTGAACTGACCTCTGAGAAATCCTGAGAAAAAATGTTTGCATACCTTAATTTAAAAGGCATTTTTTTCGTTCCAACCCAACAAAGTACTGAGCGCTCCCAAAAAGGAGAGAAGAGACTCCGTCAAATCTACCTTGAAAAAGAGCTCTGAATACGGAACGAGAAGGGAGTCCCAAAGAGCACTCCTTAAACGCTTTTATGGATTACGTTAAAAGCAAATATAAGGCGGCGTTCTTAAAACGGTATGGTTTAAAAACGAGCACCTAACCCTTGTCAAGCACTTAACGAAAATTGAAATTTAAATCTATTCAACACTTTTCATTCGTTTAGTGTCGTATTGTCGATTAGGACCACCTTTTAGTACGTTTCGTTTGACCCTGTTGAACCTCGGTTGTGGAGCCCAATAACAGAGTGTCCTTTCCAGTAAAACTCTATAGACACTCTGGATCAACTTTGATCTGGATATTTTAGTTGCAGTTTTATTGAACCTTAAATTAGATGGCAGAGTTGGAGGAGGGGTTTATTGGAAGGCTTTCGATCTTGAACTCTCTTTCAGGCGACCTGATCATTGAGCGTTTCCCAGCAATCATATACGCCGCGGCTTCGATAGGAAAACACACTATCGGACAGGTTATCTTTATTTTCAGCGACAGCTAAGCGGCCTTCAAATCCCTTAGCACTTACTTGTTCAACTCTGAACTAACGCTCAACTGTCGTCAGAATTGCTTAACTCATGGCATAAAATATATGGCAGGCGGCAGGACCAGACACTTTCAAGGGATCAAAAATGGTCTTAAAAGACAGGTTTGTGACAAGCAAAGACAAGCCTGGAAGTATACACCACAAACTGATACAAGGCTTAATAAATCTATTCAAGAGCAGTCCTACGCTTCTAGCAGGAATACTTAGAGGATACTGCAGACTCAAGGGTCGCTTGAATAAGCGGGGCCTTGCCTTTAGTAGCCTCTGAGGCTTTTGAGACACGGCAGGTGAGACTGCAGAGCCCATCATTAACGACAGTGACGACCTTGCGAGAGGAGACATAGAATTCTCAGCTCATCGAAACCGTAGAAGAGAGAAATACACTCCATTAAGCCCGATACAATCCTTGATATTTTTAAAGGTACTCGGCTTGGAAAATGTATTGTAAAGATAAGAGCGCCTTTTGGACCTAAAGGTAGTAGCGAATTACTTTAACAACAACTTTATTCTATTCTAGGCCGCCCATTTTAAAATCTAGCCTGCTCAAATCTCACCTTGCACTTCAATGGAAAATACTTTTCATACTTAATTCCCTTAATTAACTTATATAAATATAACAACAATCTATTGCATTTGTAGTATGTACTTTTAAACACAATTTAACGCAATTAATTGCATTTCATGCCTCATCATCCATCCGCTACAATCAAATCTAAATCAAATCATAATTTTCCAACAAAAAATCAACTTATGAAAATTAAAATAAAGCGACCGCAATGCAATTAGCGACAAAAAAATTTGCAACCAAAATCAATCAAATGCTTAAAACTGCAACGCTAAACAATAGTGATAACAATAACAATACTAATATTTATAATAATGAAGAAATACATTGACATTTCGAAGGCATAAAAAAATGCAATTTTTAATTTTCATTAATTAAATTCAATTATTTGATTACGTTGGTTAATAATGTTGGCTACCGCAAAGCGGCAAAAGTTCAGGGTGCAGCTGAAAACTAGCAACAAAAACAATTACCGATAGTCTTATAATTTTTGTATGCAGCCAAGTGTGAAGGATTTGGCCACAACAAGTGTTGCATTCGACAATAAAATAATCGAATCAGTTAGCACCCAGTCAAGGGACGAATTAATTTTGCTTACAGTCGTTTGTAAGCAAAATGGCATGTATAATTTTGATGTAGTTACATATTACTTAATTCTACTTTATTTCATTTTTATTTATTTTTTTACATTTTTAATTAATTTTATATATTTTTTTTAATTTAATTTAATTTTTTGAAATTTGTTTTACTTTATTTTAATTTTTCTTTATTTATTTTATTTAATTTTTTTTATTTTACATTATTTCGTTTTATTTATTTTATTTTATTTTCTCTTAATTTTTTCAATTTATTTATTTCTTTTATTTCTTTTTATTTTAATCCACTATATTTTCTCTTTTTTTATTTTATTTTTTTTTGTTTTACTTTGTTTTCTTTATTTTTTCTATTTTATATTTTATTGCATTTTATTTTATTTTCTCTTTCTTTTTTGTTTTATTATATTTATTTTATTTTTTTTTTTTTTGGTTTTCTCTAGTTTTTTATTTTATTTTGTTTTGTTTTAATTTACTATATTTTATTTCATTTAATTAAATTTTATTTTATTTTCTCATATTTTTTATTTTATTTATTTTTATATTATTTGGTTTTCTTTAATTTTTTTAGTTTATTTTGTTTTATTTTACTTTTTTATATTTTATTTTATTACATTTTATTTAATTTAATTTAATTTTCTCTTATTTTTTATTTTATTTTGCTTTCTTTAATTTTTTTATTTTATTTTATTTTCTCTTATTTATTTTATTTTGTTTTATTTTAATTTACTATATTTTATTTCAATTAATTTCATTTTATTTTATTTTATTTAATTTTTTTTAAATTTATTTTATTTAAATTAATTTATTTTTTTTAATTTATTTTTTTTAAATTTATTTTTTTAAATTTATTTTATATTAACTAATTTTTTTAAATTTAATTTATTTTATTTATTTTTTTGAATTCAATTTTTTATTTACTTTTATTTTGTTTTATTTTATTTAATTCAATTTAATTTATTTTGTTTTATTTTTTATTTTTTTTTATATTTTTTATTTTAATTTAATTTAATTTTATTTTTTTATTTTATTTCATTTCATTTTATTTTGCTCTTTTTATTTTACATTATTTTATTTTACATTATTTTATTTTATTTATTTTACAAGCATTTTTTCCATTTTTTTTTTGCAAAAACTTAAAAGAGTAGTTTCATAAAAATTATTCGACTGGTCAAAAGTCCACACAAATTTTCAAAGTTTATTTTTAAAACATTTTTATTAGGCCGCTTTCGTCGTTCATGTCTGGGGATTTTTGCATTAGATTTTATACCAACGTCCTGTTGAGCTAGGGTCTTGAAATTTCCACCATAGTTCAGATCGCGATGGCAATGCAATATTATGGACAAAAAATTCCGATAGGTTTAATTCTTTTTTATTTTAGTTGGTTTTACTTAATTTTATTTTAATTTACTTAATTTTTTTAAGCTATTACATAGATTTTATCGCAGGCCTTGGCGGTGGTAGTGAAATGAAAAAAAAAAATGTTAATGTTAAAAAAGTTCGTAACGGACTCTTTTCAATGTTAAAAGGTTCGGCGTTAGCAACATAACTTGACAAAAATAAATATAAGTGTTGCCTACATTTAGGCGTATGACGTTGTACCGATGTTAGCAGCAGGCCGATTACATAAAATTGGAGCTGTACATGCCTACATTTAGGCTATACTACTAACAGTATGATGTTGTACCGATGTTAGCAGCAGGCCGATTACATAAAATTGGAGCTGTACATTACATTACATTAAAATTGGATCTGTAAGCGTTGCCTACATTTAGGCTATACTACCAACAGTATGACGTTGTACCGATGTTAGCAACAGGCCGATTACATAAAATTGGAGCTGTACACTACATAAAATAGGTTGTTGACTATTTTATAGGCTATACTGTTAACAGGTTAAGGCTGTACTGCTCTAAAGTCATAAATATGCTCATTGAGTTTTCATAATTATTATAATTGCATAAGTTGATAAGAAGTGATATGCAATAGCTTTACCGCGGCAGTCTCCCCGAGTGCCACACGTCCTTTTTTTATTTTATTTTATTTTACATAATTTTTTTTTTTTTTAATTTTTTTTTTTATTTATATTTTGTTCTATTCCATTTTTGTTTTTTTTTAATTTTATTCTTTTTTGTTTCATTTCATTATCTATTATTTTATTTTGTCCCATTTCGTCTCCCCACTACTGTAAATTCATATTTTATACTTGAAAAAGCCCACACCGACAACCGATTTGTTGACGGATGCCAAGCGTTGTGCGATTTGTGGTTCGCTTATTGCTTGGGTGATTAGCGACAATTCGTGCAACCGCAAATCGTAATAAAAAAATATGTTGCATTTTTTTTGTCATTGTTGTTGTTGGTTTATGTTAACAAATTCTTACTGTCCAAGACCGCATTAGGCTTCTAGTAAAAATTTGAATGAACTGTAATTTAATAGCTTGTGATTGATTTGAAAAAGATTTTTTTTTTGCATTCTCGCTTACATTATCTACCTTTGTTGTTGTGGCATTCAAATTGAAAACCGCGCGCTGATCGCATTTTTGCTGCAATTATCGTTTTGCAATTATGCTATTTGTCAAATTGGAATTTTTGCGGTTTTTCCTAAATTGAAATGAAAAGGAAATACATTTGTTTAAAATTAAGTAGGTTGATTAAAATTTGTTTCAAACAAATTGGACATATCTTTCGGTTTTCGGAGAAAACAAGTTTCGGAGTATTTTCGGAGTTATATCGAAATACTCAAAAGCTAAGTGTAACTTTTTATATCTATTTTTTATGCACACTCTTCCTTCATCTCTGTATGTTTGAGACTAAAAGACGTTTCGGAGTATTTTCGGAGTCATGCGGAGATATTCAAAAGCTGATTTCTTGTACTTATTTTGTCTCCGATTTTTTAAAGGAATCTTTTCGAAGTCATTCGAGGGAGATAGAGCGTTTTTTAACCGGTAGGCACTTTATCCTTTATCTCTGTTTTTGAGGTTAAAGAAAGTTTCGCAGTATTTTCGGAGTCATATCGTGGTATTCAAAAGCTGATTTCATAAACTTATTTTGTCTCCAAAATATTTTATGAACCTTTTCGAAGTCATACGTGAAAGATAGGTCGTTTTTTAACCGGTAGGCTAGATAGGATAACTTTTCACCCAATTGACGGTTTAAATTACTCTTTTAAATGCGTAGCTACCCAGAAACCCTTGTTAAGGGTGGTATTTTTAAGCCGTTTAAAACTTTTACATAGAGTGTACAGAAGTAATATTTAATCGTCTCACTTTCGGGTCGCGCAAAAGTCATAAGAGCAGCGTTCATTTCTATCGATTTTTAGAGAAACAGAGTTTCGGAGTATTTTCGGAGTTCTATCGAAATATTCAAAAGCTGAAGTGCGACTTTTAATATTCATTTCTAATGTTTATGAACACTTTATGCTCTTTCGGTATTAGGATCAAAAAGTTTCGGAGTATTTTCGGAGTCATACCGAAATACTCAAAAGCTGAAACCATAACGGTTTTCTATCGCTATATATTTGATATTTTTTTAATTATTTTTTTTTTTCTTCTCACTTCCAGGTCGCACAAAAGTCATACGGCAACGAGAAGCGTTTCTTTTGCCCACCCCCATGTATTTATTTGTTCGGCAGTGGTTGGCGCCGGCGCTACGAAGAAATGTTGCAAAAGGGTGAGGGAGAACATTGTGCGCAGCTCTGCGCCTTCATTGGCATTGGTAGTTCAGATCAGGATATGCAACAACTCGATTTGAATGGTAAACAATATTGTGCTGCCAAAACGTTATTCATATCCGATTCGGATAAACGAAAACATTTCATGCTCTCAGTGAAAATGTTCTATGGCAATGGCCATGATATTGGCGTATTCAATTCGAAACGCATTAAAGTCATATCGAAACCATCGAAAAAGAAGCAATCGCTGAAAAATGCCGATCTATGTATAGCGAGTGGCACGAATGTGGCGTTGTTTAATCGCTTACGCTCACAAACGGTATCGACGCGTTATCTGCATGTTGAGAATGGACATTTTCATGCGTCCTCGACGCAATGGGGCGCTTTTACGATACACTTGCTCGATGATAATGAATCGGAGTCGGAAGAGTTTCAGGTGAATTTCTTTATATATCTCAAACTCTTTCTAATTAATCTAACATTTTCTTTTCTCTCCTCTACCTCTCTTTTGTAGGTGCGCGATGGCTATATTCATTATGGTGCGACGGTTAAGCTGGTTTGTTCGGTGACAGGTATGGCGTTGCCACGTCTCATCATACGTAAAGTGGATAAACAAATGGCTTTGTTGGAAGCGGATGACCCCGTATCACAACTACACAAATGCGCTTTCTATATGAAGGATACAGATCATATGTATCTTTGTTTGTCACAGGAGAAGATTATACAATTTCAAGCGACACCCTGCCCCAAAGAGCCAAATAAAGAGATGATTAATGATGGCGCTTGCTGGACAATCATCTCAACGGATAAAGCTGAGTATCAGTTTTATGAAGGAATGGGTCCTGTGGGGTGAGTTTTCTGGTTATATTATTTTTCTATAATTCTTTGCTTAGTTGATGCTAGCGTGTTAGTTATTTCGGCGCAAAATTTAGGAAATTCTAATATTTTTTTTTTTTGTTTCTTTTTTTTCTATATTCTTTTAGTTCTCCCGTCACACCAGTGCCAATTGTGAATTCGCTAAACTTGAATGGCGGCGGTGATGTTGCGATGCTAGAACTGAGCGGTGACAATTTTACACCGCATTTGCAAGTTTGGTTTGGCGATGTAGAGGCGGAAACAATGTATCGTTGTACCGAAACCTTGCTGTGTGTGGTGCCTGAGATATCGCAGTTTCGTGGTGAATGGTTGTGGGTGAGTTGAAAATTAAAAAAAAAAATAATAATAATTTGGCGCACAAAAAAAATAAAAAAAAACTCGAAAAAAAAATTTATTTCGAAATAAGTTTAGTTTCGAAAAAAATTTATTTCTAAAAAAAAATTTATTTTGAAAAAGGTTTAGTTTCGAAAAAAAATTATTTCGAAAAAAGTTTGTTTCGAAAAAAGTTAAGTTTCGTAAAAATTTAATTTCGAAAAAATTTATTTCTGAAAAGAAGATTTGAAATCATGGAAAAAGTTTGCTATTGATAATTTATGTTTTAGAAAATATTAAAAATCTTAAAAAAATTAAGACATTTTAAATATCGTTAAATTGTTATTTTGGTACTCTTTTCCAAAGTCAAAAAGAGATTTTCGGAGTAGTGATAGGAGTCTTTTTTAGTTTTAACTTTAATAAATTTTCAAACAATAATTCAATCTTTTCAGGTCCGCCAACCAACTCAAGTGCCCATTTCCTTGGTGCGTAACGATGGCATTATTTATGCGACTGGTCTAACATTTACGTATACGCCCGAACCGGGGCCACGACCGCACTGTACACAAGCCGAAGATGTGATGCGTACAACACGCAGCACAACAACAACAACGACAACAAGCAACAATAATGTATGTGCTGGTGGTAGTGGAGTACTCAGCGCTAACACTAATAACAATTTAAATGCGCTAAATAACAACAACAATAATGTAGCGCATTCACCCAGCGATGGTAGCGGTGGTGGCAATGGTGGTAATAATAATACAGGTGTGAACTCCAATCATCAAATGCATCAAGCATTGCCATCAATGAATGAAGTGCAATGGAATACGCACGGTGGTGGTGGATTATCCTGAGTGATGGCTGAAGCATGTGTTTGGCGTATAAGAATGTGGCTCTAATAGTGATGACGAATGGGTTGAAGTGCATGAAAGCTTATGCTTAGGTTTAAGATTTTTAAAGAATTTTTATTTCATTGATGAATTTATGAACTTTTTGTTTGATTGCATTTTTTTACTACACTTAAAAAACAATTAGTCGCTCTTTTATACATAATTGTATTTATTTAAAAAAAAAAAAACAAAAACACACATTCACATTTTTTGTGCATATATGTATAACAAATTATTATTTTAGATTTTTTGCACATCTACATAAATGTACATTAGGGTGGAGTATTGCAAATACACACAAAAACATACATTTAAGCTACATATATACAACATTTCATTCCTGCAAATATTGCAAACTATTTTTCTCGAAACTAAATGTCAACATCAGGGATAGGTTTTTAATGAAAACAAAAACAACAAAAACACAAAACAAAGAACTGTATTTTGCTGTAGTCCCTGTAGGCACCATATAAAAAATATTCGAAATGAACAAAACAACATTTATACATACCTTTTATACATATTTACGCTGCATACTTATGTCTATGCAAAGCTAAGAAATACTTTTAAATAAAAACTAAAAAAAAAATTCTATGTTGCTTTACTGTTGTAAGCTGCTTAGATTTAATTTAGACTCTAATACATAAAGCTAGAACAAATTATATACATGTATATATATATATTTTAGATAACAGAATAAAAAAAATCTCAATGAAATTGGACATTAAACGGACAACGCGACCGTCGAAGACATATGCCTACAACTGTATTTGCATAGTTTAAAAAACAAAAAAAAAATAAAAATATCTAGCATTTTAGTCAACCATTTGTTTTAATTTAAAAACGAATGCATATACTATTATACACATATACATATGTACCAGTTGCATACATATTTGATATGTTAAGATGTACCCTCTGTACAAAGATTAATCAGATAAAAAATAAAATAAAAAATTTTAAATATGTATCTATAGCAAGTAAGTCATAGAAATTAAGCTTATACATATGAAAGACAAAATGTAAACTCTAAGTAAAACAAAAAACAATTACTATATAAGGTCAACAACTGCAACTGAAACATTACCAGAGATGAATAAATTATTTTTTAACAAATATTTTGTCTAAAGTGCTGTGTTGTATTTTTTTGGGCGGGCAAAATAATAAGGGTTTTAGGCCATATTTATGAGGTCTACACAGTTGCGAGTCATTTAAGCGATTTATTGTAAATTTCGCTTTCGGAGTGAACTTCAATTTCGTAGTCATTCCGAATATTCGGACATGCCTCGTTCGAATTATTAGTCGAAACAAAGTACTATACAATGCGATCACTCTTTAAGTAATTTATAAGCAAATACTTTCGGAGTGAACTATTGTGCTTTATTGAAAAATTTTCATTTCGGAGTATTTACGAAAATTTCAGATGGGTAAGCACAAAATAAAACTTTCGAAATTGGTTGTCTCTCATTCCGCTTTGAAAGTATTAGCCAAAACAAAGTACTACACAATGCAAGGCAGTCATCATCGGCAAACAAATATTTTTCGGAGTAATGGCATTTCTTCCTATTTGTAGTTTCTTAAAGTGGAGCTACTCGAAATACTAATTTTTGCGCTCACTTTTCGTTGCGTTCAGTTTCAGTAAGTCCGCTTCTGATCTAATCTCGTTGAAACTGAGGGAAAAATATTTCGTATATATTCGAAGTTAAGTCAAAAACTCGATTTATCGTTTTTATTATTAAAATAAATACTCCTAAAATAAAAAAACTCATTTTCGGAGTCATTTAGGAGTACTCCGAAGATGGAAAAGAAACCAAATGCAATGCTGGCTAGTAACGCCTCCTCGCTGTAAATTCAGTGAATTATTTTTCGAGAAAATTTATTTAAAAAAAAAAAATATTTTCGGAGTTACGCGGAGTGGGAGAAAGTCTTGAAAAATCATTTGTGAAAATGCGTTCGGATTCAGTAAGGGCATTTCTGATCCATTCTCGTTGGAACTGGGGGAAAAATATTTCGTGTATATTCGGATTTAAGTCAAAAACTCGATTTATCGTTTTTATTATTAAAATAAATACTCCTAAAATAAAAAAACTCATTTTCGGAGTCATTTAGAAGTACTCCGAAAATGAAAAAAAAAACCAAACGCAAAGCTGGCGAGTAACGCCTCATCGCTGTAAATTCAGTCAATTATTTTTCGAAATAAATTCGGAGTCCATGCAGAAAGTTACTTTCTGCATTTAACGTCTTTGTTATTGAGATAAGCTTCAGTAAAAGTTAAAAAGTCGTTTTCAGAGTTATTTCGAATCATCAAATCTTGAGGACGATAATTGGCATCATCTGATTGCTAAATTTATGAAAAAAAATCGTTCGGAACATATTTGGAAACAAGTTAGGAATTTTAGAAATATTAACAAAACAAAAAGGGTATTTTCGGATTCTTTTAGGAGTACGCCGAAACTTAAAAAATTGTTGGCATTTGAAAAATAGAGTCTGAAAAGTAGTTACGCAAACAAAAATAATCAAGAATCAAGCTAAAAACCATTTTCGGAGTCATTTAGGAGTACTCCGAAAAAATTTAAAACGCTCACATTCGGCAGTTGTAAAATTTGCAACGCAATTTCACAATCATAAAACCTTGACGACGTTGATTTGCATCAGCTCCTTGCTGATCATTCATTAGCATTAAATTGCCAACTATCACTCATTTGTTATCTGTTTCTATGTTTGCAATTATTGTGATTTTTTTACAAGCAAACTAACTTTTAATTAGTTAAAGCAAAAATTCAAAATTACAAGGCATAAAAATTTCCCACCAAATAGGAGATGGATGTAGAAAATGTCTAATGAAAATGCAACGGTTGCAGTGCACTTGACGGCTAAGTCATTTGCTCCTCCCGCCCCCTGCACATCCTATGGTGTATGTACGTGTCAAGATCGCATTTATATTTATAGCGTTGAAATGAAAAAAAAAAAACAGCAACAAGATATATATTTATACAAATTTATGTGTTGAACAGCATTTTATGTAGATGTAAGTACCTAAATAAACATTATAGACACGGTACTATGTAACTGTCTTAGATGGCGTGAGACAATAGTGCAAAAATGTTAATCTAGATTGTGGTGAGAAAATATTTATATTTGCTTTTTTTTCGGATAATAATAGAATTTTAGATTGAATTTGTTGGCGCACTGATGAACTGATATAAATTTTAACGAATTTTTTACTATATTTTTAGCGTGATTTTTACTATATTTTGTGTAAATTTTACTATATTTTTTGCGAGATTTTTACTATTTTTTTCTGTGTAATTTTTTAATATATTTTTTTTGTATAATTTTTATTTACTATATTTTTTGAGTAATTTTTACTATTTTTTTCTGTGTAATTTTTTAATATATTTTTTTGTATAATTTTTCACTATATTTTTTGTATAATTTTTATTCACTATATTTTTTGTGTAATTTTTACTATTTTTTTCTGTGTAATTTTTTAATATATTTTTTTTGTATAATTTTTCACTATATTTTTTGTATAATTTTTATTCACTATATTTTTTGTGTAATTTTTACTATTTTTTTGTGTGGTTTTCACTATATTTGTTTGTATAATTTTTACTATATTTTTTTGTGTATTTTACTATTTTTTGTGTGGTTTTTACTATATTTTTTGTGTATTTTTTTCTATTTTTTTCTGTGGTTTTTACTATATTTTTTGTATAATTTTTATTCACTATATTTTTTGTGTAATTTTTACTATTTTTTTGTGTGGTTTTTACTATATTTTTTGTATAATTTTTATTCACTATATTTTTTGTGTCATTTTTACTATTTTTTTGTGTATTTTTTACTATTTTTTGTGGTTTTTACTATTTTTTGTATAATTTTTACTATATTTTTTTGTGTATTTTTTACTATTTTTTGTGTGGTTTTTTCTATATTTTTTGTGTAATTTTTACTATTTTTTTGTGTGGTTTTCACTATATTTGTTTGTATAATTGTTACTATATTTTTTTGTGTATTTTACTATTTTTGTGTGGTTTTTACTATATTTGTTTGTATAATTTTTACTATATTTTTTTGTGTATTTTACTATTTTTTGTGTGGTTTTTACTATATTTTTTGTGTATTTTTTTCTATTTTTTTCTGTGGTTTTTACTATATTTTTTGTATAATTTTTATTCACTATATTTTTTGTGTAATTTTTACTATTTTTTTGTGTGGTTTTTACTATATTTTTTGTATAATTTTTATTCACTATATTTTTTGTGTCATTTTTACTATTTTTTTGTGTATTTTTTACTATTTTTTGTGGTTTTTACTATTTTTTGTATAATTTTTACTATATTTTTTTGTGTATTTTTTACTATTTTTTGTGTGGTTTTTTCTATATTTTTTGTGTATTTTTTACTATTTTTTTGTGTGGTTTTTACTATATTTTTTGTATAATTTTTACTATATTTTTTTGTAATTTTTTACTATATTTTTTTGTGTATTTTATACTATTTTTTTGTGTGGTTTTTACTATATTTTTGTATAATTTTTACTATATTTTTTTGTGGTTTTTACTATATTTTTTGTATAATTTTTACTATATTTTTTTGTAATTTTTTACTATATTTTTTATGTATTTTTTACTATTGTTTGTGTGGTTTTTATTATATTTTTTGTATAATTTTTACTATATTCTTTTGTAATTTTTACTATATTTTTTGTGTAATTTTTACTATTTTTTGTGTATTTTTTTTTACTATAATTTTTACTATATTTTTTTAGTGTATTTTTTACTATTTTTTTGTGTGGTTTTTACTATATTTTTTGTACAATTTTTACTATATTTTTTTGTGTATTTTTTACTATTTTTTGTGTGTTTTTTACTATATTTCTTGTGTATTTTTTACTATATTTTTTTTGTGTAATTTTTACTATTTTTTTGTGTAGTTTTTACTATATTTTTTGTGTATTTTTTTTTTGTATGGTTTTTACTATATTTTTTGATAATTTTTACTATATTTTTTTGTGTATTTTTTACTATTTTTTGTGTGGTTTTTACTATATTTTTTATATATTTTTTACTATTTTTTTGTGTGGTTTTTATTATATTTTTTGTATAATTTTTACTATATTTTTTTGTAGTTTTTTACTATATTTTTTATGTATTTTTACTATTTTTTTGTGTGGTTTTTATTATATTTTTTGTATAATTTTTACTATATTTTTTTGTAATTTTTTACTATATTTTGTGTGGTTTTTACTATATTTTTTTGTATAATTTTTACTATATTTTTTGTAATTTTTTATTATATTTTTTATGTATTTTTTACTATTTTTTTGTGTGGTTTTTAAACCTGAAACCCGTGGATCCGCCCCTGGTCTGGTGGGATGAATGTCTGCCAAGACTTTCCCTCAAACGCGAAATTGCTTCTTTGAAATGATCTTTAGAATCAAAATTTTGTTCAAAACTAACCTAAAGGGAGGGGTACCATGGAAGTCGGTCTAGTTTTAAGCTCAAACATAGTCTATGTCATTTTATTTCAGCATACACTAGCAGGCTATCTGCGAAACTTAAAAAAAAAAAAACTAACCAATATCCAGCGACTCCAGCGCCACCTAGCCGGTTAATTTTTTGCAACAATTGGACCATTAATACGGATTTTTGTAAATATCGCGACTCCAGCGCCATCTAGCAGCAAAAATAAATTCTATGGTGAGAGGACTTATACAAAGATTAAGTTGTCCAAATTTGGCGAAAATCGGTTGAGTAATTTTTGAGCCAATTCGTACAAAAAAAAATAATTTACAATTTTATATATGTATATACCTTGATTATCTCAATAGCCCACCTCCAAACGAGGCACCCTCTACAAAGCACCACAAAAAAAGAAGCTTTAATTACAAAAATCACGAACTAAATCAAAAGCATGACGAAATTCATTAAGTGTACAGTTTATTGCAGCCATTTTGAACTAGTTTGCGTACACCAGCGCTTATTGTAGTATATCTAAACATTAGGGTGTACCTTATTATGAAACAATAACCTCGAAAAATCAAATTGAACACCGTTTTCACAACTGATTTAAGTTCAAAATCTACTACTTTTCGTGTGTTAGATAAAGTTTGCATTATATGTCACACCCTAATACCCAAAGCACAATAGCTCATAGTAGCTTTAAAAATCGTTTTGATGTTGAAATCACTGACTGCTATATTTGAGCACTTAAAATGGCAATTTTTCGTTTTTTTTTTGCTGTAATTTTTACTATTCAAACTTCGCGCTACATAACAGTTGTCCATTGTTTTTTAAATAACTTTTGCAGAGGGAGGAGCTTAAGCGTTTTTTCGTTCCCATCAGTCAGCAAGCTAGCAAGCAAAATTATTTTATTATGCAGTTAAACTACAAATGAAACTAACGGCATTTTGCTAAGTCATCTTACGTTTGTTTGATTAATAAATCTGGCTATTGTGTGCTGTTGGATTTTATTCCCAAGCAACCGCTTTTGTGCTCTATACTTTGCCCCAAATTACTGTTTTTACAAATTATCACTAATATAAGCTTAAGTTGTTTGTTGTTTTTGTAAAGTGTAATGGGAGTCATATTTCCGGTTGTGAAATCACGATACGTTTTTGTTTTTTACTAAATTTTATAGTTTTTAGAAAGAAAATGCAGAGATTTCTACGTACAGAAAGCGTTGCGAAACCAAAGACTTAGGAAACGAACTTGATTTTTGCAAACAAATATATAAATAAAAAAAAAAAAAATATTTGAAAACTACACATTTATGTTAAGCGTTGCTAAACTAAAGACTTAGGAAACGAACTTTGTGTGAATAGCGGAAAAAAGAGGTTGAATTGCAATACAAAAAAATAAAACAAAAAAAAAAATAACAGGCTAAAAATAAATTAATTAAAATAAATGTAGAATCAAATTAAATAATAATAAAAAATAAAAAAATAACAAAATTAAAAAAAATAACGATAAAATAAAATAAAATAATAAAAAATAAAATAAAAAAAATAAATAAAAATAAAAAAAAATAAAATTAAAAATAAAATAAAACAAAATAAAATAAAATAAAATAAAATAAAATAAAATAAAATAAAATAAAATAAAATAAAATAAAATAAAATAAAATAAAATAAAATAAAATAAAATAAAATAAAATAAAATAAAATAAAATAAAATAAAATAAAATAAAATAAAATAAAATAAAATAAAATAAAATAAAATAAAATAAAATAAAATAAAATAAAATGAAATAAAATAAAATAAAATAAAATAAAATAAAATAAAATAAAATAAAATAAAATAAAATAAAATAAAATAAAATAAAATAAAATAAAATAAAATAAAATAAAATAAAATAAAATAAAATAAAATAAAATAAAATAAAATAAAATAAAATAAAATAAAATAAAATAAAATAAAATAAAATAAAATCAAATAAAATAAAATAAAATAAAATAAAATAAAATAAAATAAAATAAAATAAAATAAAATAAAATAAAATAAAATAAAATAAAACAAAATAAAATAAAATAAAATAAAATAAAATAAAATAAAATAAAATAAAATAAAATAAAATAAAATAAAATAAAATAAAATAAAATAAAATAAAATAAAATAAAATAAAATAAAATAAAACAAAATAAAATAAAATAAAATAAAATAAAAGAAAATAAAATAAAATAAAACAAAACAAACAGAGCAATTCTAAATAAAATGCAGCACGAATTTTGTTCCCACTCCCAGAAATTATTCACTAATTTAATGACTTAAAATAAATTTAAAAATCGCAATATCATGTCAATTGCCACAACAAATTTTTTTTAGAGCGAGGAATTAAAGGAATTTTTGCAAAAGCATACAAAATTCCTAGAGAGAAAAATTCCGGGAGAATATTTATAATTGCCCTGAAAATAAAATAGAATAGAATGAAAAAAAAAAAAAAAATAAAATAAAATGAAGAAAAAAAATAAAATATATCAAAATTAAATTAAATGTAATTAGATAAAAAATAGAAAGTAATATAAAAAAGAACAGCATTTTATTAGATTAGAAAAGTTATTGAAGCATTTGAAAGAACCACTTTGCACGAGTATAAACAAAAGACTTAAGCAACGAACTTGAAACTGGAATTTATTCACGTGATACTGCGCTTAAAACCTACTATGTATAAATCAAAATAAAATATTATCAGCACACACATATAGATATATTCAGAAGGCTATGTATGTAATTTAAAAAAGGGCACTCACTTTACGTCATGGGAACATCACACAAGGAAAAGCCTGAGCAAAATATCAGAAGGAATCATTTGTTAGACAAGCCGCCTAATAAAATTAGCCCAACTGGACCCTTTCTTTGGTTTCAAAACCAATTAGAATACACAAACTCAGTTGTGCAGCTTATCATTAAACTTACCACTAAACTCTGTAAAAAAAATTTCTCATAATATATTTTATACACCTTCAAGACGTTTTCCACCACCAAAGGTTTCTTCCTTGCATGCAAGACATTCTGGTTAACTTAGAAAAGTTTCAACTCACCCTGCTGCTTCTATTCTTATTAGTATGCTTGGTGGTTAATTAACTTGAAAAAATCGTATACATTCCAACATCTTATAAATGCAGTGTGCTCTAGTAAATAGGTATGTACTTACCAAAGAATAGTCTTAAGACACGCATACATTTTGCTTACCACAAAATTTTCACACGCTGCTAAAGTGAAAAGAATCAAAAAAAAAAAAATTATAAAAAAAATCACAAATCGCGTGGGAAAATTGCGCAAAAGTTTTATGTCGAAATTTACTACGCTCCAGTGACCCTGCCACCGCATAGAAGTAACAACAACAATACCAATAACAATAACTTATAAACCTCATCTTAGCACCTGCGCTGCGGTAGCGGCTTAGGCGCACTTCTGACGAACGCTGTTCTACAATGGGCTCGTGTAAGCAGTGTTGCCTGAAGGTGGTTGTTATGTTGTTAGTGTTGTTGTTGTTGTTGTTGTTGCTGCTGTAGCGTGTGCATGACACCCTTACTATTGACTTGAGTTATTCTTAAGAAAATGTTAATTTATCTTTAAGGCAAAATTCAAGAAGTTGCACTTCACTTTCCACACTCGCTCAGCCGTCTTTACCGCAGATGACAATTGCGGTGGTGTTTGCTGTTGTTGCTGCTCTTACATTTGGTGTGATTAAATTATGCAGTGAATGCTTTGATAAGCAGCGAGAATGTTAGGGCATTTCGTCATTTGAGTTGAGGTATGAAGGGTCATTTCGTAATGTCTTAAATATTTATTCTCGGCTGATTTTTATCTTTGGTGTTGTTGGACGTCTTTTTTGTTCTCTTTTGATTACGGTTATTGTTATTATTGTGATAATTATGTACAGTCACTCAGAGTCAAAATGAAACAGGAACAAACCTAAGCATAATGAAATAAAAGATAAACTGAAAAAATTAAACTAAAAAAAAAAAATAAAAAAAAAAATAAAAATAAAAAATAAATTTAAAAAAAATTTAAAAATAAAATAAAATAAAATAAAATAAAATAAAATAAAATAAAATAAAATAAAATAAAATAAAATAAAATAAAATAAAATAAAATAAAATAAAACAAAATAAAATAAAATAAAATAAAATAAAATAAAATAAAATAATATAAAATAAAATAAAATAAATTAAAATAAAACAAAATAAAATAAAATAAAATAAAATAAATAAAAAAGTATAAAATAAAATAAAATTACATTAAAATTACATAAAAAAATTAAAAAACCCAAACCAAAAAAAAATGAAAAAATAATATACAAAAAAAAAAAAAACAAAAACTAAAAAAAATAAAAAAATTAAAAAAAAAATTAATTTAAAAAAAATTTAAAAATAAAATAAAATAAATTAAAATAAAATAAAATAAAATAAAATAACATTAAAAAAAATAAAATAAAATAGATAAAAAAATATAAAATAAAATAATGTAAAAAAAAAAATAAAAAATAAAATAAAATTACATAAAAAAAAATTAAGAGAGCTAAACCAAAAAAATTAAAAAATAATATACAAAAAACAAAAACAAAAAAATAAAATAAAATAAAATAAAATAAAAAATAATAAAATAAAATAAAACAAAAGAAATAAAATAAAAAAATAAAAAATGAAATAAAATAAAACAAAATAAAATAAAATAAAAAATAAAAATAAAATAAATTAAAACAAAATAAAATAGAATAAAATAAAAAAATAAAAATAAAATAAATTAAAACAAAATAAAATAATCTAAAAAAAACTAAAAAAATAAAATAAACAAAAAAAAAATAAAATAAAATAAAAAAATTAACATAAAAAATAAAATAAAATAATCTAAAAAAAACTAAAAAAATAAAATAAAATAAAATAAACAAAAAAAAAATATAATAAAAAAAAAACAAAAAAAAAAAAATAAAACAATATAAAATAAAAAACATAAAAAAAATTTAAAAAAATAAAAATAAAAAAATAAAACAAAAAAAAATAAAATGAAATAAAAAATAAAAGTAAAATAAATTAAAACAAAATAAAATAGAATAAAATAAAAAAATAAAAATAAAATAAATTAAAACAAAATAAAATAGAATAAAATAAAGCAAAATAAAATAAAATAAAACAAAATTAAATAAAATGAAAAAAAAAAAATAAAATAAAACAAAAATAAAAAAAAAAAAATTAAAATCAAATAAAAAAATAAAATAAAACAGAATCAAATGAAATAAAAAAAGATAAAACAAAAAGAAAATTTTTAAAAAATGAAAAAAAAACAAAAAATAAATAAAATTTAAAAATAGAATAATTTAAAATTAATTAAAAAAATAAAATAAAATAAAACAGAATAAAATAAAACAAGAAAACTAAATTAAAAAAATAAAAATAAAACAAAAAAAAAATAAAAAAATTAAAAAATAAACTAAAATCAAATAAAAAAAATTAAATAAAATAAAACAAAATAAAACATAATTAAATAAAATGAAATACAAAAAAAAACATAAAAAATAAAAAACCAAAAAAATAAAATTTAAAAAAATAGAATAAATTAAAACAAAATAAAAAAGTAATTTAAAATAAAATCAAATCAAATAAACTAAAATAAAAAAATTAAATAAAATTAAAGTAGAAAATTTAAACAAAATAAAAGAAAAGAAAAAACTGAAATGAAATAAATAAAATAAAATAAAAAACTGAAATGAAATAATATTAAAAATAAACTCAAATCAAATGAACTAAAAAAAACAATAAAAAAATATAGAAAATTAGAACAAATTAAATTGATTTAAGAAATTTTTATAAAATCATTTCTTATTTTCTGAAGAAGATATCGAGCGGTTTGCACCAAAAAGACCTAAGCGCCAAAAGCAAAAAAGAGTTACCGTTAACAGTAAAGAAAATTTTCTTGCGACAAAACTAATTTGTCTCCAACTTCATAATTGTACATTTCGCATGAAATTAACTTTCAGATATGATGCGCGTGTTAATAAATTATCGACTTTCTTAAAAAAAAAAATTAAGCAGAAAATTATGGCTCATACGACTTTTTTGCGCACACGGCTCAATGTTTGTGTAATAAACAAAAATGTTCAAAAACTACTGTCCCATTTTAGTAGCAAGCAACTGTAAATATGTGCCTCTCTTAACCTCCTCATCACTTTGTTGGAACTGCTTCATGGGAAATAGTTTTTGTGTGCATAAAATCACAAAATAGCAACCACACAGCAACTAAAAGCAAAACAAAAAAAAAAAAAACACAACAACCAAGTGCTTATAAAATATGTAGTTGCCACTATTTGTCTTAAAACTTGAAAACTTCTTCTCCTTAATAGATTCAAGCGCTATTGCCTTGGACTTTCGTCTTGAAAATTTCTTTTTGCTTCTGATTACTAAATTAGTTTGGAAGGCTCAAAGAGATTGTATGCCACCAAAATCTGCACCACCACCGCCACCAACACGGGCAGCAATTGCGCTTGGTCTTGCATTTAATTATATGCAATAAAGTGGCAATGCTTTTTTGTTGTCTTCTTAGTTTGATTTTTTTTGTGATTAAAAAATTTCTTATTACTTTGCAGGGTGTTTTTTGAGAGCGTGGGAATTCTAATTGGAATGCCTTGAGTTGTTTTGGTTTTAATTTTTGTTTTGTTTTGCTGCAATTGTATTTGTGGGATATTTTAATGGTGTTGACCGCAATTAAGTTGGTGAACTAGATTCAAGATTTTTAATTAAAAAATTTTTTTTTTTAAATTAAAAAAAAAATCATAATTTTAAGTATGAAAATTTCATTTAATAATTTTTTTGGGATTTTTCCACAAAAAAAAACTATCAATAACTTCAAATTATAATTCACCAAAAATCACCGCTTCAGCGTATTACGTAAAACCTTGACTATAGTTACGGCAACTGGCGATATGGAACTTTGAAGTAATATTTACTACAAATTCTCTAATCTCTTATTTTTTTGGTGAAAAATTGTGCACGCTAGGATAAATAACTTCTAAGTTTTATTTCTCGAAAAAAACCAGCTCAGAGTAGTTGGAACTTCGACTATAGCGGCAATAACGATATGGGACTTTGAAGTAATATTTACTACAAATTCATTCATTTATTTATTTATTAAAGCTAATTTTTTGGGGAAAATTTGTGCAAGCTATGATAAATAATTTCAAAGTATTAATTTTCGAAGTAAATTAAACTAGACGATAGTGACGGCAGCTGCTAATTTGGAACTTTAAGGTAATATTTACTTATCTTAGTGGAAATATTTTTTTTTATAGAAAAAAATGGCGTAGGTATGCCATAATAAATAACTGCAAAGTTTGATTAACCAAAAATAAAAACTTCAAAGTAAAACTTTGCGCATAAATTTACAGTTTGGAACTTTGAAGTAATATTTACTAAAAAGTTACTTATTTAGGAGGATGATTTTTTATAGAAAAATTCTTGTTTTTTTATAGAAAAATTATGATAAATAGTTTAAAAGCAACGACTTCAGAATAATGAGAATTTTGCTATATTCACGGCAATCAATGGAACTTTGAAGTAACATTTACTAAAAGGTTATTTTTTTTTCTTTACAGAAAAAGCGACACTCGCTATGATAAATAGCTTTAGAGCAGGTATTATTCCCCAAAAATAGCCACTTCAGAGTAATAACTAAAAAACAAGAATTTTGCTATATTCACGGCAATCAATAGAACTTTGAAGTAAAATTTACTAAAAAGTTATTTATTTATTTAATGAAGATGTTTTTTTTTTTACAGAAAAAGCGACACTCGCTATGATAAATAGCTTCATAGTAGGTATTATTCCCCGAAAATAGCCACTTCAGAGTAATAACTAAAAAAAAAAGAATTTTGCTATATTCACGGCAATAAATGGAACTTTGAAGTAACATTTACTAAAAAGTTATTTATTTATTTAATGAAGATGTTTTTTTTTAAGAAAAAGCGACACCCGCTATGATAAATAGCTTCAGAGTAGGCATTATTGCCCAAAAATAGCCACTTCAGAGTAATAACTAAAAAACAAGAATTTTGCTATATTCACGGCAATCAATGGAACTTTGAAGTAATATTTACTAAAAAGTTATTTATTTATTTAACGGAGATGTTTTTTTTTTACAGAAAAAGCGACACTCCCTATGATAAATAGCTTCAGAGTAGGAATTTTTCCCCAAAAATAGCCACTTCAGAGTAATAACTAAAAAACAAGAATTTTGCTATATTCACGGCAATCAATGGAACTTTGAAGTAACATTTACTAAAAAGTTATTTATTTATTTAATGAAGATGTTTTTTTTTAAAGAAAAAGCGACACTCGCTATGATAAATAGCTTCAGAGTAGGTATTATTGCCCTAAAACAGCCACTTCAGAGTAATAACTAAACAATTTTCTAGGTTAACGACAAAGGAAAATATGCAACTTTGAAGTAATATTTACTTAAAATTTATATGTATATACTTGTTGGGGTATAACCTTTTTATTCCTCAAAAAATTGCCACTCAAGAGAGAGATGTTTACTTTATAATGCCGACTATTGGCAATGTGGAACTTTGTGGTAATATTTACTATAAAGTACCAAATTCCACGATGGGCCAATAGAAGATTTTTGTTTAATGTTAGACCTAGTTTCGCCTTTTTGGAATTATGTCAGTTTGCTTCAAGGTGCTGCCTCGGTCCAATCGATTTTAAGGGACCGATTTTTTTTTTTAAGAAAAATATAAAGTCAAAAATATTTTTTTTTATTGAAAATTTTAATTATGCACTTTTACAAAAAGATTTTCATATTGAAAAAATTTAGTACCAATTACAGCTTTTTCCATTTTTCTGTCCCCAATGTGGTTTCATTGTTGCCTCACAGGTATACCTGAAAGTACATGTGAAGTGTTTATAAATACAATTATTTTAGGTTAGTTTAAAGTTAGTTGATTTAAAGCCGCTTTCTCAACTAATAAAGTTTTCGTTCCTGCTTGGTTTTCGTTTCGTTCCTATCTTGGACAAGTGAGATGCAGGAGTAGCTGAGAAAACGGCCACTTTTAAAACCAAAATCCATATATAATATTTACTCATTTGACTGGCAGTAAATTTGGAGCCACGTATTTTGCCTTCTTTCTGTTTTAAATTAAAACAAGCTTCGGCAACTTCGTATATAGAGTTTTTCGGCTCGTGCTTAATAGAGTGCAATTGGTGCAAAATTCATACATTCATGCATACAAATAAAGTGCAATTGAGTGCTCAGTGATTTTGTGAAACGAATTAAAAACTCCAGGTCTCCACTTACCATTAACTGATTGATATAGAACTCGTATGGTATATTTCCGGTTAAGGGATCGATAGCTACAGCTAACATCTCATCGAGTTCTTCCTGTGTGAAAGGCTCACCTTCATCCATCATAACTTTACTCATATACTCTTTGGTTATAAAAGTTTTACGTTCTGGGTCCAATACCTGAAAGGCGGCTAATATTTTCTCGGGTGATGCCGGTTCCATTCTAGGAAAGAAATAAAAGTCATAGAAAGTCATGCGAAACTGTTTCTCTTCTTAAATCTATATGTGACCTTATACGTTTTTTATATCGGAAATAACCGTTTCAAACCGTTTATTTTTTTTAAATCTGAAATAACCGTTTCGTAATAGCAGTTTCAATCCCTTTTTGTTTTACAAATTAAATATAACTTTCCACAACCGAAGCTGAAACTGTTTACTTTTTAAATAACTTTAAACCGGTTCACTTTTAAAATCCGAGGTAAACGTTTCATTTTTCAAATCAGAAACACCCTTTTCAACCCGCTTCAATTTTCAAATCAGAAATATCCGTTTCAACTCCCTTAATATTTCTTCCGAAATAACCGTTGCGAAATAACCGTTTAAACCCGTTCATGCTTCTCATTTTTTTCGATCCCACTCTTTCACTTTTCAAAACCGAAACTAAATGCTTGAAGCTCTTTAAGTCTGAAACCACTGTCACAATCCATATAATTTTACAAATCCGAAATAACCGGTTCAAACCGTTTCACTTTTAAAAAATGAAAGCCAAGCCCGAAATAATTTTTCATATTTTTCATCAAATCTCAAATAACCGTTTGTAAACGGTTCACTTTTCATAATCGAAATAACCGTTGCAGCCCGTTTCAAATCTTAAAAATAACTATTTCAAACCGTTTCGCTTTTCAAACTCGAATCAACTTTTCAAATCCGAAATAACAGTTCTTTGAAACTATTTTGTTCTTTTAATCCGAAACCGTTCCGTTTGGCCTTTCAAAAGCGACATCTAAACCCGTAATAGCTTTTCCAAACCGAAACTGAAACCTTTTAATTTAGTTTATCTTCAAAAACCGTTTGAAACCGGTTCACTTTTCAAAATCGAAATAACCGTTGCAACCCGTTTCGAATGTTCAAATAACCGTTTCAAACCGTTTCGCTTTTCAATACCGAAAAAAATGTTTCAAATCCGAAATAACAATTTCTACAAATTTGATTTTTCAAATCCGGAACAACCACAATAACTTTTTCATTTCATTTCACTTTTGGAATCCTCAATAACAGTTTAGAACTGTTGGGCTTTTCTAATCCAAAATAACCGTTTCAAGGCCGAAATAAAAGTTTCAGGACCTTTCATTTTTCACTTTTGGAACCCGAAAGCTAAACCTGGACCGTTTCAAACCGTTTCACTTTTCAAAACCGTTCCGAATCTTCGAAAAAACCGTTTCAAACCGTTTCGCTTTTCAAAACCAAAAAAAAAAAACCCTTCAAATCCGAAATAACATTTTCTGCAGATTTCTTTTTTTAAATCCGAAAACCGCATTTGAATTCGTTTGACTCTTGAAAACCGAACGCTCAAGTGGAAATAAAGGTTCAATTTAATTTTTGGAGTCTGAAATACTGGTGTAAAACTGGTTAGCTTTTCAAAACCAAAATAACCGTTTCAAATTCGAAATAAGAGTTTCAACACATTCTTTTTTCTTTTTTGAAAACCGAAAGCTAAACCTGAACCCTTTCAAAC
>CAXKVI010000003.1:118138646-118206061 GCA_964058755.1 Campiglossa producta
GTCGAATATATTATCGTATGTATGTATGTATTTTATAATTAAAAAAAAAAATAAAATATTTTTATAAATAAAATATTATGCTACAACTAATTCTTTTTATTATAAATTAATAAATAAATTTTATATTTTATTAAATTTTAAAGAAAAAAAAAAATAAAACAAAAAAACTTAAACTCTACCTTAAAAAGAGGAGAGATTTTTTTTTCCAAACTTCTTGAACCACAAATGCCTTGACTTGTAAAAATCAGCTCAACTTGATTTCTTTTTTAAATTTTCTGTAAAAAAAGAGACAACATTTTATACGATTTTTTGTTAAAAATTTAGTGACTAAATGTTGTTCTCGCCAACATTTACTATATATTATTGATGCTTTAAAAACAATTACATATTTTTCGTTCTCCAGTTATTGTCTCTTCTCAAAAACTATTCTGTCTATTTACTTTTTTAACTAAATTAAAAACTAATTTTTTTTTTCTTATAACTAATTTGCTCGTATAGTGCGATTTTTGTTCATATTAGTTAACATAAGTGATATATATGATGTTAATAGATCATCCATTTTGTAACCCAAAGAGGTCTCACACAATAACTTGGAGCCGCGCACTAAATTGCCAATTGTCATGTGAAAGTAAGTGTTGCCAGATGACCAATTAGATATGCGTGTAAATGGATGTGTGATTAAAATGTCCTGCAAGAAAGAAAATGAAATTGAAATTTTTTGCAAAACCACATAGCAATATTGTATCGTTCACTTACTTTAGTGACTGGATGTATGAGACTAACGCCATGTTTATTGATTGCAATTAGCAGCATTTCAGGATAATTGGGTTCTGTCGTTTGTTTCACCTCGAAAAATGCCGAACCAAATGTGGGCCATCTAAAAGGAGAAGAAAAAGAGAACAAATTGAAATTTTATGTATCATATGATATTTACATCGCGTGATGTTTTTAGGTGACTTAATGTTACAATATCGCATCAAAATTTGCATGAATGAGCGACAAAACTACTACATCCTCGTCTAATCGCTAGAATTATATCGCACAATGCTAAATAATACAATATGACATTAATATCGCATGACTGTGACATTAATGTCACATCATCGTCTATCTATTTGTCAAATCATAAAACTTTATATCACGCAATACTCATTCAATATGATATTTATACTGCTGTGATATTTATCCTGAGATTTAAAGTCACTTCAATTTATACAATGTGATATTTATATCGCGTGACCATGATATTTCTCATATCATAATGTCATAATATTAAAAAATTAATTCCTTGTTATCAAGGCACACAACTTAACGTCGCACAATACTCAAAATAATTTTCCACAGGTGTTTAGATCACATGATTTCTTAGACATCAAATCATTATATCACCCCATCCTCAGCCTCAAAGTTCTTATCAACCCACCTGTGTCAAAAAGAAGACAAAGTCTTTTTAAAAAAAGTGCTTAATTTTTTTTTCAAAATTTCTAGTTCACATGATTTTTTAGACCACGTATTAACTCATCACCACCACCCCAACCTCGAATTTCTTATCATGTGATTTGCTGTCATAAAATTAATAAAAAATTAACTACTTGTCAGCTTTTCATCACACAATACCCAAAATCATTTTCCACAAACTTTTACATCACATGATATTTTAGACATCACCTCAACATCACCTAAACCTCAACATTTTGTTTCAACCCCAACTGAGTCATTTTTCAAAAGTTTTTTCAATTTCCTTTCTTCAAAATTTCTAGATCACATGATTTTTTAGACATCACATCAACACATCACCTCCAACTCATACTCAAATTGCTCATCAACCCACCTGTATACGATTTTTAGGAATGCTACTTTGCCGTCCTCTGAGCTCATGCCACCATCCTGATTATACGAAGCCACAATGGCACGCTTCCATTCGTTTGTGCTTTGCATTTTCATAATATCGGAGGGTATTAATTCGCGCAGCATTTGTCTGAAAATCGAAAAAAGAAACATTTTATTCTCTTCAACATTACTTTCACCACCACTTCTGTCTACACTTACGGTATGGCTTGCAGCTCTTGCTTATTTTCCCCATAGCGTACGCGATAAACCAACGCCGCCAACTTAGCAGCCTCTTCGCGCGAACACTTGTGATAACCGCGCAATAGTTTCGGCAGCTCTTGATGATAGTGAAATATTAAATCAGCATTGCGATCCTTACCCGGCACCGTATTCGTCCATAACTTTTTCATAAAGAATACCTGATAGGTAAATTGTGGATTTGAGCCATCGCGTATGGGACGCGCTTTCTTAATCCAATCAGTCAAATGACGTACAAAGTCAAAGAAGAAATCGCCCTCTGGCACAGAGATCACTTTATCGGCGATTTTAACGAAAAGCGAGAAACCTTCGCTGGTGCGCAGCGAAAGGCGCTGCGAAATATTGTGGCAGAAATCTTTAGCGCGCGTCGATGAGTCCACCTCGAACGCCTCATCGGTATCATCGGGAAAATAGACTTTATGGAAGATTTGTGTAGTTTTGTGTTGTATCGCTTCCACCTCCACTTGATGTGGCGGATATTTACGTTGACCATTACGTATTGTCTTTTGTAGACGATGCATCGAATCCTGTGAGATGGGATGACGACGTGTGCGCAAGAATATCATCAGCTCTTTGAGTAAAGCTTGAGAGCAAGCAAAGAGCCCTGTGGCTAGCCACATCAACTCCCAACCGCGTTCCTCCGAAATGCGATTACGATTATCAGTTAATTGTTTCATAATTTGACAATAAATTTCATCGCGCAATATTTCATGCTTCAGCGGACCATCGAAAATGTGATCGGTGATCTCGTTACCCATGCGCGGACGTTTCGATGGCAAATCGCCCATATACTTCAATATGGCAGCAAACGCAAAACAAGCCTCCTCAGCCAGCTCTTCTTTGCTTTGCAACTTGCGCAACAGTGGCGCTTTTATGGGATCACGCGAGTAACGCCATATCTCATCAGCGCGTTTCGAACTCAACGTCAGCGTTTTTGACATCGTACGCTTCGGCGGCAAACGAAAATGATCCAAGGCGTATTCCATTAGCGTATGAGGACGATCGCGCGTATCGGGCACACCATTCGATACCATGCTCAAGCGACGGCCATGATGCGCCTCATCTATGTTGAAGAGCGCTAGTATATCTTGTGGCGGTTTGGTGAGCGTGGGGAGGACATAAACTGTTTCAGCAGGAAAGTCGCCACGCTCTTGTGTGCGCTCACAGCGTCCAATGCACCATCCATTGTTAAGCACTGACTCGCCGCAGGACTCATCTTCGAGTATAATGAGATCGCCTTTGAGGAATGAGAGGAAAGTAGAGCCATCTGAGGGTGCGCGATAGTCCTGTATGGCGATTACGAAGTGGGAGCTGAAAGAGAAAAGTATCTAGTAAGTTAAAGTGGGCTTAGAAGCTATTACTACTTACCGCTTCTTCAAACCATCGAGGAAATACACAACCAAATCCCTGATATCCTCCGCATTCGGACTCTGAAAGGTGAACTCTTCGCCGCGCACTGTAGACAAACTGAAAGTTTGTGTGAACACTTTGTTGGTCTTTTGACTTGATACTGCTGTTATCTCGGGGAAACTCAATTCCAACAGCACTTGCTCTTGATCATCCACCACATATACGCCAGTCCAATTGACCGCGATGATAACATCATTCTTCGGCAAATTTGGCCCCGAGTTGCGATAGGCTTCGTAAAAGCGTGAGAAAAGCAGCGGCCACTTCAGCTTCGCATAGCTCACTATGTCCTCTTTGATTTTTAGCGCTGCCACCTTATCGCGCACATAATACGATTTCTTGTACGCCTGCAACACCAGCGCAGCCCAACGCTCGATCGCCTTTTCCACGCCTGTCAAACAGAAATCCGGTATGAAATTGGGCAACAGCGTGAATAGACGCTCCATAGACATATCTTGGCCATACTCGATGAAATATTGCTGCGCCGCAATCATTGCCAAGTCATCCTCCTTGTCGCAACGATATTCGCCAAACTTCACACCGCGCACCACTTGCTGATATATGAGATTTGTGGCGACCTGATCTTGCGTGGGATCATGCCATGGCGCAAAGATCTCTTTGCGAAAGAACAAACGCCATGGCGCATTGCGCTCTTGCGCGCCCTGCTCTTTAGCATACTGCTCACACTGTGATATAGCATCCATGACATGATCACCACCGCTACCCAACGAGGAGACCTTATCAAAGAGCGCGATATAGAGCGAAAAGCCAAATTGATCTTTGAGCGCGATCTTGTCCGACAACTGATTACACAGCTCGCGCGCTGTGGTCGCCGAATCGGCTAGTAGCGTCTTTGTGTTACCATCCATAAAAGTGATAGGCAGCATTATGGGTTTCTTTGATTTTGTAGCCTGCAACTCAAGCCATGAGGGCGGCTGATTGCGCGTGCCATTGTTAAATGTGCGTTTCAAGCGCTCTTCGCAGTAGGGCGCATAACCGGGCGGTCCTTCGCGTATGAAGGCGCGCAAGTAGTTCACGAACTTCTCCGAAGGCGCAAAGCAGCCAACGCATAGCGATAACAAAATCCATCCACGCGCATGTGAAGATTTGAGTGGATTATTTGTTAGCTGCTTACAAATCTGACAATAAATTTCATCGCGCAACTCAGCGCGCAATATACCATGGCCGATAATGAAATGCAATTTCTCCAAATTTGAAGTTGGGCGCGATTGCAACCAAGATTGATAGCTATCCGCGGTGTATTCCTCATCTTGCAGACGGCGGCGCACATCTTCTCCGAGCTTGTTTTTGCGCTTAAGCGTTAGTGATACTAACTTGTGGCGTATAGAGCGCGGTTTTTGCTTGAGGAAAGCCTCCGGATCGAGTCCCATCAGTTGCGCCTCTTGGAATTCCTGCAAAGAAATTAATTGTAAGGAGGAATAAGAATAAAACAGAGCGCGGGGCGCGCATTTCACTTACTTTGCTCCGTATGAAGTTGCGCCCAAGCGTGGCGGTAACCTTCGACATCACGGATGTCGTATCCATGCGATCCATTGTATGATACTTCGGTTCGGGCATATCACCCGTAAAGCGCAATATTGTAATCCAAAGCGCTTGCGCAGCCAACTGATCACCTTGCGTATGTAGCGGCAGTAGTGGATGCTTCAATGCCTTCTTAGAGTACTGATGCGTCACGTTGCCTTGGAAGTAGGTGGCAGCGAATTTTTGGAATTTGAACTCGGAAAGATCTTCCTCGTCTTCAGAGACATGCATGGGGCCAATTATGTCCTAAAAAAGAGAAACAGACGATTTAAATATATTTTTTGGAATGATTTCAAATCTAACTCACCTCATGATTCGTCAAGTTATTATGCGGCAAATCGTTGAACACCGACGTCTCGCGCCCGCCATGAGGCGTTGGCGCCTCCGAGCTCGAATCAGGCAGAAAATCGAACATCGCTTCCACCAACTTGCTATCATCCACCGGCTCGTCTTGTCGACGTGATGCATCATTTATAATATTCTTCTTCACCTCTACGCGTCTGCGCGCCTCAATTTCTTTTTCCATTTCGCGCCGTTCCAACTCATGCAAGCGATCGCGATAATGCTGTTCGGCAATCTCACGCGCATGCTTATTACCCTTATGCAACAACTCTTGCTCTTCCAGCTTACGCAAATGCAGCACCTCCGCAAACTGTTTATACTCCACGCGCAACTTCTGATATCTACGCATAGCAATCATGCGCCGCACATGCGATTGTATTTTAATAATCGCCCACATTTTATGTCCATATTCGCGTCGTACCAAATAACCGCGCGCATGCGCTTGCAAACCTACAATATGACCGCGCAAATGACGAAAACGATGCGATAGCACACGCGAGCGTATCAACGCTTGCAAACGCATATAACCAACGCGCATGCGCCGATAGCGCTGACGCTGCGCATAACCTTTCCAAAATCGTTGTATGGTGATGACAGCGGCGCGCATGCGCGTATAACGGCGCCTATAAACCCAGCCGCGTATGGTGCGCTGTAGTATAAGTATTTTACGTGTCAGCACGCGATCGCGCTCTTGCTCCAGAAACAAATCATGCGCATCCTTTAGAAACACTTTTGTGTGACCCAACTGATAGTCAGATTTGCCCAGTACTATAGCGCATATACGCGCAGTTGCAATGCGGCAGTCAGTGCGATGCGCTGGCGGTACGCCTGATATAAGAAAACGATAGCGTTCGACAAAATCACGAAAACCATGACGTATGGGATAGCCAGCGCGTCGTATGCGTATTGTTTCCATCATACCTGAGTAGCGCAGTTGGCGGCAACACAAACCGCGATCGAACAGCATAGGTTTCTTTAACTCGTTCGGCTTGATGCAGCGTATGAAGAAGGGTTGACAGCTGCTCAGCGTTTTCATGAGCGCATCCAAACTTTTGCGAAATTGTGTTGACAGTGTGGGTGTGCGCTTACGCGTCTCAGCGCCCATTTCAATATCTTGATTAAAAATTTGGCGCAAAAATTTATTCGAGCTCTGACTGACCAAATGCAGCAAATCTGGACTAAAAGTGTCGCGATTTTTATCCAAAAAACCGCTAGTGTCATAGAAGACCACGCCCGCAAAATGATTCAAACCGAAGCTGGTGTTTATATCCGATTTGGGTTTCAAATAGTTTTTGTGCGCGCCATGCGTTTTATGCAACTTCGCCAACATCGTTTGATCTGTGCCCTTGGGGAAACGCGCCTCCTCATCAATCAACGCCATAATATTCAGCTGCTTGATAGCAATCAAATCGAGCGCATCCTGATTATCCACAAATTCAATATGTTGCCAATTGATGGCCTCGTGATTATACTCTTCCTGTTCAAGTTTGAAAATATGTTGCACAAAAAATTGCTGCAAATTCTCATTCGCATAATTAATGCAAAATTGTTCAAAACTATTTTCATCGAAATTCTCAAAACCAAATATATCCAACACGCCAATAGCATTGCGCGATGTAGCGCGCGGTTTGAATATTGCTGAATTTATTTTACGTACAATATGCACGAAGAGCCGTCCATAGATACCTTTCACGAAGGCATCGCGCACATCAACCGATTGATCACGTGAGAGCGTTGATACGACAGTTTCGCCATGCGCGAAGAGTGTGCGGCGCGTGAGCGCATCGATTAACGGTTGTATGGGTAGACCGAGCAAAGCGGCCACGCGTTCCACATTGATATGTTCCGGTATTTCGGTGGCGTCGAGATTGTTCACGACTGTTGCCTTGTATCGAATATTGCCGCAATGCAGCAGAGCGGCCAGTAGTTTTATGATTTCCCATATTTCTTGATCGGAGAAGAGTAAGACTTTCATGGCGGATCGTATATCGGAGAATTCGGCGGCATCGTCTCGTCCTTCGCATTTGATACAATCGCCACCAGTGAGATATCTGGAAGTGGGGTAGAGAGGAGTGAATTGTCAGAGATGAAGGTCTAATATATAAAGGAAAAAAGTCCGTAAATCGAGATGAAGACCTCGACTTGCTAACAATGTAAGTAACGAGGTGAAATAACTTAGCTATGGTGAAGTGATATTCACCTCATAACTGTCAAAAATTTGTAATCTGAGGTACTTTATTACCGTTTGGCCTTTTTAAATATCGAGAAAATATTAGAATTAAAGTACCGTGTTGAAGTTTATGGTGAAATTATATTCCCCACGCCACTGGCAAAACGTTTGACAGAGGCTTTCTTAAAGATCGAACAAATATAACAATGTAAGTAGCGTGGGGAAATAAATTTTCTATGGTGAGATTAAATTCACCTTTTACCATTTCAATGTAGGTTGGTGTTTTAAAAGATCATTTAATCGAGGTCTTTTTAAAGATGGAGCAAATATAACAATGTAAGAATCGTGGCGAAATAACTTGCCTATGGTGTAATTATATTCACCTCATAACTGTCAAAAATTATCATCTTAAGGTACTTTACTACCGTTTAGAGAGGCCGAGCAAATATAACAAGGTAAGTGCGTGATGAAAAACTTGGCTGTAGTAAAAACATATTCATTCACCTCAGATCTGTCAAAAATTATGACCCAATAACTGTCAAAAAATTCAATCTATGGCACTTCTTTCCAAAATTGGATTTTTGGTGTATCGGTCGGAACCGAAATCGGTATTATAAGTCTTACTCTCTCGAAAGTTCCGACGAAGATCTGTAACCCTGGTGCTATCCGAGAGCTTGGATAGAGTAGGAAATATTTAGAATGCCCCATCTTGGTGTACCTCGGTCAGGTGTTGGTGCTACCCTGGAGCTTGGATAGAGGCCAGCGCTATAACTAGTAGACATACTGATACCAGAGAACTTGGAGAGGGACGGAACGTTTAGCACGTCCCATCTTTGTCTGCTCTGGTTGGACGTGAGGGATCAAAGAATCTATATTGATACCCTTTTGAAAGCTTGGATAGAGACAATCGCTATAGATATAAGAAATATTGATACCCGAGAACTTGAATAGGAGCAGAAATATTTAGAAGGACCCAAGACATGACATGAGGGTTCCAGAGAGTACATTTTATTCAGAAATCTCTTCAAAAGAAATCGCTGGTTGATGGGACTATAATCTCTGACCGAATATGTGCCTTATGCTCTGGCGCTTCCATCTGTTGGTCTTGGGAGCGCCTAGACCTCCTTCCTCATGGATTATTGAGCGCTTTCTTCCCGTAACACTGTAAGACCACCCAAGAGTTTCTTGAACTCTCCACCACATCGTTCACCTCCATCTTAAACTCACCTATAATCAGCAGCATTACCCAAATCCAAACGCCTCTTCTCCTCGCCCGACAGCCCAGCCAATAAGCAATAAAATACATGATAATTACGTTCGCTATGATTTTGCGAAACTATTCGAGATTTTTCCAAAAGGTATTGTTCGATTTTAGCGCCTTCAATGACACCACTCGAACTAAAGTGTATATCAATATATTTGCCAAAACTAAAAAACGGAGACAAGAAATTTATTAATTCTTTCGAAAAAACACTTCAAACCAACAACAACGTCTTACCGCGATGAATTATCATTGCGCACTGTTTTTGCATTACCAAATGCTTCGAGTATCGGATTTGCTTCGAGAATTTGTTGTTCGATCCATGAGTGCTTACCACTTATCGCCGCTAAATATTGTAAAATTAATTTGGTGCTCTCTGTTTTGCCAGCGCCCGATTCGCCCGATATGACAATACATTGATCTTGACGATAACGTTTCATATGCGCATAAGCATTATCACCGATCGCAAATATGTGCGGTGGTAGCTCGCCAATTTTACGTTCCTTATATAATTTTATTTGATCACCGGTATAGATGGGTAGAATTTGATAGGGATTGACTGCAACCAAAATGGAGCCGGTGTAAGTCTGTGGAAGAGATGAATGAAAGGTCAAATTTGTATCTTTTTTGGGATTTTGCTTCCATGCTTTACTTACATAAATCAAATTCTCTTGATAGCGTATCAATAAATTTCTCAATATGCCCGCTTCGTGCAGATCACCTAATGATATCATATCCTCCACACCTTGCACCGAGGAGGCATGCATCGCTTTGATGCGCCTTTCGGGCGATAGCCAAAGCTCATTGCCATCATCATCGCGTACTTGTATGCGTCTACCTTCGGCTGTTATGACACGAGCACCAATGGCTACATCGAATTCTCTACCCGATGCGGGTTCTATCCAGATGTAGTCACCCTGTTTGGATGAAGAGAGAAAGGGAACAATTAAGTGTGTGATTATAAAAAACTCCCAAAATATACTAGAAGACGCTCTCAATCTTGACCATAAATAATATAACAATGCTATTATCGTGGTGAAATAACTTGACAATAGTGAAATAACATTCACCTCATAACTGTCAAAAAAATTTTCAATCTAAGATAGTTTATCACAGTTTGACAGAGGCCTAAGTTCCTAAAGATCGACGAAATACAAAAATGTAAGTAACCTGGTGAAAAATTACGGTGAAATCATATTCACCCAATTACTGTCAAATAATGTCAATCTGTGTAAATTTATTAACGTTTTATGTAGTGTTCATGCTGAGTTTTAAAAGCAGCATTTTCCATTTTCGGTTGTACATTTCGAAGATGCGTTCATGCTGCCGCATTTTGAAAATTAGCATTTAGCTAAATTTCGAATGTTTAAGGTGCGTTCATATATCGTAAGTGGAAGTATGCTTACCTTTTCAGATATACTCCATTTCTTTTATAAAAGTGAGATCGTGGGTAAAGAAACCGAATTTCTAAACAAACTTGGAAGCTCTTCACCTCGAAAATTGCCACTTTTAACAGGAAAAAATGTTGCATAAGTACTTAGATTTGCTTAGTGAGAAGATATCATAATATAAACAGCAGTTCGCCCAAAAGTATGCAACATTTTTTTTTCACTTTTTCTTCATACGTGGAAATTTTTTGTTCGTACTGTTTCTTCGAAGATGTTAAAGCTAATGCAGAAATAAAGTAACATTTAGTTGCGTTTAGCTTTCAAAATTGTATGGAAAAAATGCTGCTTTTTGGGCTAAATGCTAAAGTGCAAAAAAGCAGGCTCAGTATGAACAGCACATTAGGTGGGCCTTTTCAAAGATGGATTTTCGATATATCGATCGGAACCGAAATTGGCAACGGAAGTCTAACGCAATCGAAAGTTCCGACGTTTTGGAATCGGATCGAAGATTTGTAAACATAAAGCGAGAGCTTGGATAGAGAAGAAAATATTTGATAATTAGAAAAGCAAAACTTTATACGCCTATAAGTATGCAATGGTTAGCCTCTTCTATTGTCAGAACTTAAAGAAAATAAAATAAAATAAACTAAAATTCATAAAATAAAAATAAAATTAAGTAATATTAAAAGGTTAAAAAATAAATAGAACAAAATAACGTGAAATAAAAAAAAAAATAAAATAGAATACATACACTAAAAATTAAGTAAATAAAATAAAATAAAAAAGGACTAAAAAAAATAGAAAATAAGCTGAAATAAAAAAAAAACAAATTAAAATAAATTAAAATTAAATAAAAAAATAGATAAAAGTTAATAAAATAAAACCAATATTATAAAATGAAATAAAAAAAATGAAAAAAAATTGAAAAAAAAAAATTACAAAAAAAAAAAAAAAATTACAAAAAATAAAAATAACTAAAAATAAAATAAAATTAATTAGTTAATCAAAAAATGAATAAAAAATTTAATGAAAAATAACCTAAAATAAAAATAAACGAAAAAAAATAAATTAAATAAAAAGTAAATAAAGTAAAATAAAACAAAATAAAATAAAAAATTATATAAAATAAAACTAAACAAAATAAAAATTAATAAAAAAATAAAATTAAATAAAATTAAAAAATATTAATGAAATAAAATGAAGAAAATTAGATAAAATAAAATAAAATTAAAGAAAAAATAAATTGAAAAAAAATTAATAAATATAATAAAAATGAAACAACGAAAATGGAATAAAAATAAATTAAATAAAAAAAAAAAAAAATTGAAAAAAAAATAGAAAAAAAAAATAAAAAAATTAATAAAAAAACTAAAAAAATTAATAAAAAACTAAAAAAAATGAAATACAACAAAATAGATAACAAATAAATACAATTAGTTACAAAAGAATTAAACAAAGTAAAACCAAAAAACTGGTATAAAAAAATGAAGAAAAATAAAAGAAAATTTAGATAAATAAAAAGATTAAGAGAAAAAGTGCGTCCGACAGGTGTCGCTTTCGCTTTTAAAAACTTCACATTGATCTCCGAAATACTCAATTTATTATATCTATGTATTTTAATTTATCAATATCGCCCATCAATTTGTACCAATCTACTACAAAAAATTTGCGTGGAACTAAACGCTTCACTAACCTCACGAGCCAATGAACTATATTTTTTTATTGACGCAAGTTTAAGCGTCGATTACCCCATATGTTCCTACATATGTACTGAAAACGTTAAAAATATACTTTTAAAAGGGGTTAGCCAGAATTAAATTTTTTTTTATTATTTTCTGCTAGTAGAAATGAGTTAAACGTCTGAATGTGTTTCCAAATGCATATGACAAGTATGCTTATAGGTGGTACGTTAACCCTGCTATCAATTAAATACTGTGTATAAAAAAATGTGTATAAAAAAGTAACAAATAATCAAGCGGGGGGAGCGAAAAACCAGAGAGACATGACACGCAAACGCAAAAAAGATAGTTTGTTATTCTTAGATAGCAACCAAATAGCAGCTGATGACTGTTGGACATAAAAATGTTTGCTTTGATGTTATAATTTTCATTTCTAAAGCCTGAAACAAGCAACGGAACTACGAAGCTTTTTTTTAATATCTCGACTATAGCGCCACCTAGCGGTTTTCTTTTCAAAAATTTTATTTTCTTAATTTTCTGCTATTAAAAAAAAAAAGTACGAATGAAAATTTAAAATTTTTATAAAAAATAAGTTCAATATTTTATTTTCATCAAAATTCATCACTGTGCGCTGGCTACATCTACGCTTGCGTCGCTTTTATAAATGCTTTAGCACGCGCACGCATTTGCTATTGTACTTGTTATGGTTGGCGCAAGGGGAATTCACTTGAGCGTGACAAAAAACATCCGCTCGCTCCCAATATTTCATGGCGCACTTTAATTTTTTTTTGGATTCTTTTTCCAACATGCCGCTCTTTCATCTATGTAGGTACCACAGCGCAACAGAACGCGGAACTTAAACTTCGAAGCGCACGGCTATTGTATAACTAACTAGCAAGTGTTATCCACGGGCATTCGCATTGACAAGCTATGCAACTTCATGGTTATACTTCAATAGAACGGTATACGGTTTTTTAAATAATAGGGAATGAGGGCTGTGTGAACAGCATTTAACGCCCATGAAGTTGCACCAAGTCTCCCCTCGGTTGATTTAAATATTGGTTTTTGTACTTTTGCATGTGGCTTATTCCATGTCAATTTAATTTTATTTCATTTTATTGTATTTTATTTTAATTCTTTTATTGCATCTTTTATTTTATTTTCTATTCTTTTTTTTAATTTTTATTGATAGTTACATGTTTTTTTATTATTATTTTTTTTTATTCTATTTATTTTATTTTTCATTTTACTATATTTTTTATTTTATTTTCTTTTTATACTTCATTTGAATTTTTTTATTTTATTTCTTTTTTATTTTATTTTATTTGTTTCTTTTTAAATAAATTTTTTAATTTTATTTTTTTTTTAAATAAATTTTTTATTATTTTTTTTTAAATAAAATTTTTAATTTAATTTTTTTTTTAATTTTATTTTTTTTTAATAAAATTTTTTCTTTTATTTTTTTTAATTTTTTTCTTTTTAATAAATTTCTTAATTTAATTTTTTTTTATCTTTGAAAATTTGGTGGACTTTTGACCGTTTGTGAATAATTTTTCTTAAATTATTCTGTGTTTTATTATTAGTTGGCGGCCGCCGTGGTGTAGCGGTTAAGTGTTCGGCCTTCTACACCAAGTCGTGGCGGTTCGATGCCCGACAAAAGTAACATCAAAAATTATTTAGAAAAAGAATTTTTCTAAACGGGGTCGCCCCTCGGCAGTAGTTTGGCAAACTCTCCGGGTGTATTTCTGCCATGAGAAGCTTCTCAGCAAAAAATTCATTTGCTTTGCAAGTGCCGTTCGGGGTCGGCAAAAAACTGTAGGAAAACTCAAAAGCAACACACCACAAGTTGGAAAGAGAAGCTCGGCTAAAAATCTCGTTAGAGGTTATGATAACCTGTTGGTATTTCGCCGCCATTAGTTTTTTTTTTTTTTTTTTTTATTATTATTAGTGAACAAGATGGAAAAGCAAAAACAATTACAAGCTACTCAAATTAATGACCACAAGCTCATAACATACTTACTTTTTTTTTAAATACATTTTTTAATTTTATTTTTTATAATATCATTTTTTTATTTCATACTATCTTTTTTCTTTTATTTTTTTGGTTATTTCATTCTTTTTATTCCATGTATTTTATTAAATTTTTTTTTGTTGTTTTTTTTTTTCTTTTACTCATTTAATTTTCTTTTATATTCATTTTTTTATTATTATCGGTGGTTTTTTTCTCTTACTTTTTCTTTTTTTTATTTTATTTAGGTTTTTTTTTGTTTTTTTTGTCATTACTTTTATTATATTTATATTTTTTTTTTATTTTTTTTTTATTCTTGTTTTTCTAAATTTATTTTTCTATATTTTTTTTATTTTACTTATTATTTTATTTTTTTTTTGTTTTTTTTTTATTTTACTTCTTTTTTTGTTTTTTTTTTATTTTACTTCTTTTTTTGTTTTTTTTTTTTCATTTTACTTTATTTAATTTTTACTTTATTTTGTTTTACTTCATTTTTAATTTAGTTTTTTATTTAATTTTTTTTTTCATTTTATTTATTAATTTTTTTTTAATTTAACTTTATTTTATTTTTTTTTAATTTATGTTCTTTATTTTATTTTTTTAATTAAAATATTTTTTATTTGATATTATTTTATTTTTATTTTTATTTTGTTTTTTTTTGCTTATTTCTTTTTTTTGTTTATTTTTTTTTGCTATTTCGTTTTTTTATTCCATGTATTTTAATTAATTTTTATTTTTATTTTTATTTTTTTTTTTTATTTTTTATTTTATTATTATTTTTTTTATTTAAAATTTTTTTGTATTTTTAAGTGCATCTTTTCTTTTTATTTTCTTTTAAATTTATTTTATTTTATTTTTTTTTATTTTATTATATTTTTTTTTCTTTTTTGTATATTTTTATTATTTTACTTTATTTTTGTTTTATTTTATTTGATTTTAGATTTATTTATTTTTTTCTTTTACTTTATTTTATTTTATGTTAAATATATTTTTTGATATTATTTTTTCATTTTATTTTTATTTTATTTCATTCTTTTTATTCTACGTATTTAATTTAATTTTATTTTATTTCTTCTTATTTTCTTTTATTTTTTATTTATTTTATTTTATTTTAATATTTTTTTTTCATATTAATTTATTTTTTTTTACCTTATTTTTTATTTTTTTTTGAATTTTATTTCACTTTTTTGTTTTATTTTATTTTATTTTACTTTATTATTTTATTTTTATTATTTAATTTAATTATTTAATTTAATTTTTATTTTTTTATTTTATTTGTTTACGTTATTCTATTTTATTTCCTAGCTTGTCGATTCCAACTATCTGACGATTTGACATGCAATTACCCATTAATTTTTTCGCTTCATTAACTCCACCTTTGTTGTTGTTAAACGGAAGATGCTTTACTTCCAACTGTCTCAAGTCATTAAACAACTTTACAAGTGATCGCGATACAATTGATTGCTAGTAAGTGCGAGCATGTTTCTATATGTTTACCAAAGGTATGGCACTTCATATCAAGATATTGTTGCCGCATGTCATTACGGTTGCTTGATTGTTCGAGATAGCTTTGGTTAGCTTCTGACAGTGTTTTGATTGTCATATCATAAAAAATTGTGTTATAGTTTTTTTTTTTTATTATATGGCCGTAGTTGGAATTGCTGTTGCTCTAGTATGTATCTACATGACGTAATAACCGTGACCTGAATCTTATGTCAGGTGTAACGTTCCATGTTTTTGCGGTCGAAATGGTTTGGCGTTTTTAACACACTTGTAAAGCGTAGGTACATATTAACGTTTTAATCTTTTCTTTGTTGTTATTGTTGTTTGTAATTGTAATTCTCTGAATATGACTATATAAATGTGGTTTAATATTACATGTGCACCATATAATAACATTATATAAAGTGCGTACTATTTGTAATATATGGTGTGCGCATGCGCAATGATTTAGGTACTGATTTCATAATAATAAGTGTAATGGGATTGCGCCAAAGCAATCTATTATATGGGTGGAAGTAATTAGAAACTAAATAAAGCGAACAATTTCGAAAAAGTGGAGTCTGCCTCATGAGAGGAGCCTTTGGAGCTTTATCTTTGGAACCTCTGCTAAAATAATATGAAAAGTAACGAATAGCGATAGTGACGTCTTCAAAAGGTGGTGGTTACGTCGGAGTATGTATGTAGATATGCAACAATAACAAACAAAATTATCCCAAAATGACCCCAAAATAATCCCAAAACGACCCAAAAAGACCCTTAAATGTTTCCAAAAAGATCCAAATTGACCCGAAAATTACCAAAAAAATGAAAACGCAAAATGATCCCAAAATGACTTTAACATTATCCAAAAATGACCCCAAAAAGATCCGAAAATGATCCTAATATTGTTCCAAAACTATCCCAAAGTGACCCCAAAATGTTCCCAAAATAACCCAAATACGATCCCAAAATTAACCCTGCTTGAAAGTATTTTAGTTGGTATGTCGGCGAAAATACCTTTCATTTGACACACATATTGGTATATCTTTCTCCATAATTTAAAAAAAATTTAAATAGGCGGCAACCCTGTAAAGCCTCCAAGTGGATAGTCTTAGAATCAATCATACTATCTATATGCCAAATTTCATCCAGATCGGTCAAGCGGTTCCCGAGATAGTACCGAATATACAAATAAACAAACAAATACAGTTGGGCCATTCCATGCCAAATCGACAAAATTTCTACCTGAACCCTTTCCATTTCGCTAAAAATTTTCTATCTTTTTCTACCCCTCGAAAGGCATTTTGCAGAATTTTTTCAATTTTTTTCCCAAATCAAAAAAAAAAGTTATGAACTTTAAAAAAGACTTTTTTTTTTAAATGCTGTAACTTTTTCAAAAATCGACCGTTTGGGAACATTTTTTTTTTGTAATTTTTGTTTTTAAATGTAGTTTTCGGGAAAAAAAATAAAAAAAAATTTTAAAAGCCGACACATATAATTTTTTTTTCGAAGAAAAAGGCCGACCCTTTTTTATTTTTATTTTTTTTTTAACTCCAACTAATTCTGCAATAAGCCCCGCTAATAACAAGATGCCGACAATCGCTTCTACTTTTTTTTTTTTTGATTGAAGGAAGTAAAAAACTTGTCGATTTGGCATGGAATGACCCATATACAAGTTTAACTCGTTTAAAGTTATAAGATAAATAAATTGTCTGATAATTTGATACTTACTCGTGTTACAATCACCATTTTTGAACTTCATTGACCGATCTTAGCGTAAAATATTCGAAATTTTTCAAAAGTAGTTTGAAAACAAAATTTTCATATGCGACTAGTTGCTGAAAAGAGAGAAAAATATTTTTTGAATATTTAATATGGAAAGATGAAAAACTTAATAATTAAATGCTTAGTAAAGAATATTAATACAACTACCCAGTTATAATAAAGTTTTTCATAAAAAGGGAAAATGATATAAAAAATAAAAAAGCCAAAATTAATTAAAATAAAACAAAAGTAGCAAAGTCAAAGCTTAAGCCGGCTCATAAATATGCATACGGCACTGCAAAAAACTTTGTATTTCTCACACACAATGCATCCTCATAAAAACATTCCATTTTGCCATAGATATCACTCCCTACTCACTGCCGCTCTTGCTTTTACAAGCTTTGTTTGTGTAATATATTTATATGTGTACATATATACAGACATTGTCGGCATTACCTTGATTTTAAGGTGAAGTTGAATGAAATTTACGGTAAATTAACTCTATGCCGGGCGGATGGACGGCATAAGATATCTATTAAAAATGTTGGTACGAAAGATGCAGCAGCAGATATTTCATTTAAACAGCTGGCTCAATGACAGAGTTGCCACAAATACACAACTACTTGCATACCTCTGCTGACAATTGTTGAGATGTTGTGTTAAAAAAAAAAACTTGATTTATTTCTTTCCCCAAGTAAACTTGTCTGTACAAAAAAAAAAAAAAAAAGATAACGTAGCCTAACAAGACGCAATGCATACAAATAAAACTGCGCGAAACGAGACAGTTTTCAACAAGCTGCATGCAACAACAACAACGCGTTACACCTTTCAAGTGCCATCACGCATCGAATTGTACTAACACGTCCATACGTACATATGTAGGTAGGTATATGGGTATACATACATGTATGTAGCTGCTAACTGATTTAAAATAGTTGACATTATACGCGCCATGAGAAAAATTATATATCAAGGAAATTGTTAGGAGACACGCAAACGCGTTCAGCAGAGTTTTTCCTGCTGTGCTTTTGTGTTTTTTTGCTGTTTTTTTTTGCTGCGTTTTCCTGCTACGCTTAACGCATATTTGGTAGTAACGAGATTTTTATTTAAACGCGTTATGTGGTCAGTTCGCACTTTTAGTCTGCCACGCAGTTAGACGGTAGTCTTAAATAGGCGCAAAGGCGTAGCAAACGTAATGCTGAATTGATTGCATACGTACAGTGGTGGGTAGTATAGTTGGGACAAGTAATTTAAAAAAAAATTTAAAAAATAAAAATTAAATAAAATGAAATAAAATAAAGCAAAACAAAAAAAAAAATTAAAGAAAATAAAAAAAAATAAAAAAAAATAAGACAAAATAAAATAATAAAACCAAAAAAAAAATAAAATAATAAAACCAAATTTAAAAAAAGAAATAAAGGAAACAAATTCAAATAATATAAAAATAAAATAAAATAAAATAAAAAAATTTGAAAATGTCAACAAAAAAATAAAATGAAAAAAATAAAATAAAAAAAATTAAATAAAATAAAAATTAAATGAAATATATTAAAATAAAATAAAATAAAGTAGAATGGCAAAAAAAACAAATAAAATGAAATAAAACAAAAAAAATTAATAAAATAAAAAAAATATAAAAAAATTATAAAAAGGAAATAAAACAAAATAAAACAAAATTGAATTAAATAAAAAAATTAAAAAAAAAAAAAATAAAACGAAATAAAGTGAAATAAAATAAAATAAAATAAAATAAAATAAAATAAAATAAAATAAAATAAAATAAAATAAAATAAAATAAAATGAAATAAAACAAAGAAGTAAAAAAAATTGTATAAAATAAAAATAAAGTAAAACAAAACAAAAAAATCATAAAAATAAAATAATATTTATAACAAAAAATCAAAACAAAAATAAAAAGAATAAAATAATAAAACCAAATTAAAAAAAAGAAATAAAGTAAACTAAATAAAGTTATATGAAATAAAATAAAATTAAATATAATAAAATAAATTTTAATAAATAAAATAAATCCAAAAATTCAAAAAAATAAAATAAAATAAAAATTAAATGAAATACAAGAAAATAAAATAAAATAGAGTAAAATGGCAAAAAAATGAAATAAAATAAAAAAAATAAAATATAAAAATATAAACAAATATAAAACAATAATAAAAAATGAAATAAAATAAAATAAACTAAAATAAAATAAAATTGAATTAAATAAAATAAATAAACAAATTTTTTAAAATAAAACGAAAAAAAAAAAATAAAATAAAATAAAATAAAATAAAATGAAATAAAGTAAAGTGGCAAAAAAAAAAATTAAATTAAATTGAATTAAATAAAATAAATAAACAATTTTTTTTAAATAAAGCGAAATAAATAAAAAAAAAATAAAATAAGATAAAATGAAATAAAGTAAAGTGGCAAAAAAAATAAATAAAATGAAATAAAAAAATAAAATAAAATATAAAAATATAAAAAAATATAAAACAATTATAAAAAATTAAATAAAATAACCAAAAAAAAATTGAGTTAAATAAAATAAATTAAAAATTAAAAAAAAAAGAAATAAATCAAATAAAATAAGATAAAATAAAATAAAATAAAATAATAGAAAAAAATTCATAAAATAAATAAAAAAATAAAATAAGATAAAAACAAAATAAAATAAAATAAAAATAAAAAAAATAAATGAAATTAAAAAAAAAAAAAAAAAAAAAAAATTTAATTAAATACAATAAAAAAAATAACAAAATATAACAAAATAAAAAAATAACAAAATTAAAAAAAAAAAAAAAACAAACAAACTAAAATAAAATACAATAAAATTAAATTTGTAATTAACAAAATTAAATATCATAAAACGAAATAAAATTAAAAAAAATAAAATTAAATAAATTAAAATAAAATAAAAGAAAAAAATTAAATTAAATAAAAAAATCAAATAAAATAAAATAACGCAAAAAAATAATAAAATAAACTAAAGTGAAATAAATTGAAATAAAAGAAAATAAAAAAATAAAAAAATAAAAATTAAATAAAATAAAACAAAGAAAACACAATAAATAAAAATAAAAAATTAACACAACCTCGAGCGAAATAGAAAATATAATCAAATAAAAAAGCAATTAAAAAAAATAAAAATAACATAAAGTAAAAAATATTTAACATAATAAAATAATAATAAATAATAATAAAAATAAAAATGAATTAAAAAAAAAAATATATATGAAAAAAGTAAAAAATAAAATAAGTTAAATCAAAATTGATAGCAATTAAATGATATAAAAATACAAAAGTTAATAAAATATAATGAAAACATATAGAAAAATATAAAATTCAATAAAATCAAATAAAACATTATAATTTTATCACATAGAGATCTTTTCAGATATTTCAGGATATCCCAACGTTCATAGACGCCACTGTATATACAAAAGTTTGCATGTTAAGTTGAATGAAGAAAGGTTTGCTAACAATAACTCATGAACTGAAGGTGCTAATTGTTTGAAATGAACGTACATATGGGAGCTTCGTAAAACTTTTCACAAAATACCTCAAACTTGAATAGTAAATAATAAGGAAAAAATGGTTTTCTTGAAATTAAAAACATTATACGTATGTATGTATATATACCATATTTTGAGCAGAAGTTCATGTCTCCTTTAATTTCGTTTGTTTGTAATGCAAAATGTTTTCATTTTTCATCGTATTTTATTTTTGTTATTTCATTTAACTGTTTACACTATATAATTTTTTTTCACTCTATTTTATATTAGGCCTGTTTACTGAACAAAAAAAGGTTCAGAGCAGATTAGAGCAACTCAGAGCATAAATGCCATGAAACACATGAATCTCGATAGTTTCTATTTATTTATTTGGTTGTTTTGTTTAAATCCTCAAAATTAATGCAAATACACGTATACTAGTTTTTTGAAGTTTTCAAAAATAATTTTTTTCTTGACTGACAATTGCTGCTCTGTTCTAACTTGCTCCACAAAAAAAAGCTAGAAGAGAAATTTGTGATCTGGATTACTCTAGTTTTGTTTTGAGCATACAAAGCAAGAAAAATGTTCATAAAACAAAATTTTGTGAAATATCTCAACCTGGCGTAAGCTAGAGCAGCTCAATAAACAAACCTATTTTTTATTTTGTTTAATTTTTTATTGAACAATGAAATATTTCCTTTTTTGTTACATTTTTTTTATAATTTTTATTATTTATATTATTTTGTTTTCAATGTGTTTTTTGAGAAAAAAATTTACCTACGCGCTGCAGGATACCGTCGGTATTTACAGCAATAGACTACAAGTCAAAAAAGCAACAAACAGTTTTATTTTGTTTTCTTTTATAATATTAAGTTATTATTTTTTTTTGTATTATTTTTTTTATTTTACTTTATTTTATTTTTTTTTTTTTTTTTTACTTTATTTTTTTTTTTTTTAATTTTTTTAGTATACTTTTTTGTTTTCTTTTAATTTAGAAACTTTATTTTATTTCCTTTTTCTATTTGTATTTTTTTTTATTTTGTTTTTTTTTTTTTTTTTCTTATTTTGTTATTTTTTTAACTCTTTTTAATTTTTTTCATTACATTTTATATATTTTTTAAATTTTTTTAATTTTTTTAACCGTTTTTTTAAGTTTTTTTTTAATTTATTTTATTTTATTTTTTGTTTTATTTTTTTGCTTTAGTTTTTTCTTGTTTTTATTTTTTTACTATGCTTTTTTTGTTTTTTTTTTTCGTTTTATTTTTTTATTTTATTTTAATTTGGAAACTTTATTTTATTTTTTTTTCTATTTGTATTTTTTTCATTTTTTTATTTTTCTTCTTTTTTATATTTTTTTTTTAATATTTTTTTTATTTTTTTAACTTTTTTTTCATTTTTTTCATTACATTTTTTTTTAAATAACTAAAATGTAATGAAAAAATGAAAAAAAGAGTTAAAAAAATAAAAAAAAATATTAAAAAAAAATAAAAAAAGAAAAAAAATAAAAAAAAATACAAATAGAAAAAAAAATAAAAAAAAAATAAATAAAAAAAATAAAAAGATGAAAGATTACAAATGTAAAAAAAATCAAATAAAGTTTCTAAATTAAAATAAAATAAAAAAAAACAAAAAACAAAGAAAAAACAAAACAAAAAAAGGTATAGTAAAAAAATAAAAACAAAAAAATAAAACAAAAAAAAATAAAACAAACTAAAAAAAAAATAATACAAAAAAATAATAATTATATATTATAAAAGAAAACAAAATAATGTAACTAAAATATAAATATTAAAAATTATAAAAAAATGTAACAAAAAAGGACAAAAAAAAAACCAAAAAAAAATAAAAAAGTAAACAAAATAAAAAAATATAAAATAGAATGAAAATAAATCAATAATATAGTGTATTAATAAAAAGTAAAATGAAATAACGAAAATAAAATTAAATTAAACAAAAGTAAAAAATAAAAAAAATAATAAAAAAATTTAAAAAATAATAAAAAAATTAGGAAAATACAAAAAGAAAAAAAAAATTTGTATTACATTTTATTTTAAATTATTTTATTCTATACTATTTTTTGTGATCTTTCTCTTCATCACTCTTCATGTGCAACTGACCAATCGATGCACCAATTTTCACGAAACAAAAAAAAAAAAACAAATAACTAAAATATAGTAACACATAACCTAAATGTTACTTTCATATTGTCGCAATAAAAATTTTCGCGCAAAATATGAGATAATTAATTGCTTAACCCATTCCAAGCATACTGGAAAGCAAAACCAAAGAGTGCCAATTAGAAACCGCCAATTAACGAGTACACCTTTCATATTTCTCCATACGAAGTGTGAGGAAAAAACACGAATGATTAATAAGAGTATTTAAAGTTGACTTAGTGTGTGTGTGTGCAAAAGTGGTAACAGAGCAACAACATATCTTAGCACATACAATTACAACAATACTCTACATTAATAGAGATGAAAAGATTTTTATTAGCTAACTTTTTTCCGGTGAATGATGCGAATGCAATTGTTGCACTGCTGTTCCAAATATGCAACACAAAAACAATAAAAAAAAAGCGCAGTTGGCCTGCTTTCTTGTAGCGCTGGCAGTGGTGGTTTGAAGCCGGTTTGCTGTGGCAGTAAAGTGAATCAACAACCATTGCTTTAACAGACTATAGCCAAGTGTGAATGATGTTGGCGTCTAGAAAAAGAACTTCCCGGTTTGCAAGAATGGCTGGTATATAAGGAGTGTGGTAAGTATATACAGAGTATATATATATGTATGTATGTTCCTATAAATTATGCTGCACCTTGTTTTTGTTTGAATTTTTTTGTTGTTTTGAGTTGCAAGTCATGTTGCAAGAATTGTCATACTTATTCTACTACCTTGCTGGCTGGCTGTCAAAGTAAAAACAACGCTGACAGCCATGACAACAATGACTCGTACAACAAGAAAAACAAATACATACATACAGATGTTGGTGCCAAATATTTTTTACATATATTGTACGGTTATCATAACAAACTGGTTAGACGTTTTGTAACATTTGAAAACGTTTTTACACACCTTTGGAAAATAAATACAGTATAATGACGAAAAATTGGAAACACTTTTGACTAATCGACGAAATGTTTTAGAATGTTAAAAACATTGGAACGTGTAACTTTTTGTTGAAATATGGTGGTTGTTGTTGTTGTTGTTGTCAGGGAAGACACTTACCGTTAGTACTTCATCCATAGGTCTATGTTGTATGTAATTTAATTTTTTTAGTTCGATTTAACTTAACTTTTTTTATACAACTTTTTTTTTTAAATTAACTTCTTAAGCGGCGCTGCAAAGTTCTTATGGAGATTGAAATTTGAATGAAGAAATAAAGGCAACTGTTGAAACATTCTAAGACTTTTTACTTGAGTGCTGGCACTTCTGGCTGTTACAGGGTTGCCAGCTCTCTCAATTTTTTTTTTAATTTTGATCAAGATATGCCAATATGGATATCAAATTAACGGTACTTTCGGCAATATTTCAAATAAGCTATTCTCAGGCAGGGTTGCCACCTAACCACCATTTTATTTTATTTTTTCGTATATCGACCAATATCTCGGGAACGACTTCAAGCGATTTGTTTGAATCAAATTGAGCATATAGATTTTATTCGTAGGCTTTCACATCGGTGTTGCCACTTCGGGCGACTTATAGGGTTGCCACCTTTCTAATTTTTTTTTAAATATTGATCAAAATATGCCAATATGAATATCAAATTAAAGGTTTTTTCGGCCGTGCTCCAACTAAGAAATTTTAAGGCAGGGTTGCCACCTTGGTTTGCCACCTAACCTTATTTTATTTATTCCTTCGTACATCGACCATTATCTCGGTAACGGCTGTAACGATTTGGATCAAATTAGGTTTCATTTTAAGACTTTCTACATCGGCGTTGCCACTTTGGGTGGTTTACAGTGTTGCCACCTATCTCAGTTTTTTTATATTGAGCAAAGTTCGCCAATATGATTATCGAATTAAAGGTATTTTTGGCCGTATTACAACTAAGATAATTTCAGGCAGAGTTGCTACCAGGGTTGCCACCTAACAATATTTTTTATTCGATTTCGATAAAATTTGGCGTAAACATAGATAGTATGTTTCATTTTAAGACTTTTTACTTGGATTTTGCCACTTTGGGCGGTCTATAGGGTTGCCACCTATCCCAAATTTTTTTACTATTGAGCAAAAACTTTCTAGTCTAAAATTGGTAATCAAAATTTGTGCTTTTCAAAATATTTTTTTTTTTTCAAAAGTCATTCAAAGTATGACCTATTTTATAAATTTGATAATAAAAAAAATTTTCTTTTGAAAAAAAAAAAAATTTTTTTTGTTTTATGATAAAAATATACTCCTCAGAAAAGTTCATTTAGATCGGAAGTGGATGACATACAGATGTTGGTGCCAAATATTTTTTACATATATTGTACGGTTATCATAACAAACTGGTTAGACGTTTTGTAACATTTGAAAACGTTTTTACACACCTTTGGAAAATAAATACAGTATAATGACGAAAAATTGGAAACACTTTTGACTAATCGACGAAATGTTTTAGAATGTTAAAAACATTGGAACGTGTAACTTTTTGTTGAAATATGGTGGTTGTTGTTGTTGTTGTTGTCAGGGAAGACACTTACCGTTAGTACTTCATCCATAGGTCTATGTTGTATGTAATTTAATTTTTTTAGTTCGATTTAACTTAACTTTTTTTATACAACTTTTTTTTTTAAATTAACTTCTTAAGCGGCGCTGCAAAGTTCTTATGGAGATTGAAATTTGAATGAAGAAATAAAGGCAACTGTTGAAACATTCTAAGACTTTTTACTTGAGTGCTGGCACTTCTGGCTGTTACAGGGTTGCCAGCTCTCTCAATTTTTTTTTTAATTTTGATCAAGATATGCCAATATGGATATCAAATTAACGGTACTTTCGGCAATATTTCAAATAAGCTATTCTCAGGCAGGGTTGCCACCTAACCACCATTTTATTTTATTTTTTCGTATATCGACCAATATCTCGGGAACGACTTCAAGCGATTTGTTTGAATCAAATTGAGCATATAGATTTTATTCGTAGGCTTTCACATCGGTGTTGCCACTTCGGGCGACTTATAGGGTTGCCACCTTTCTAATTTTTTTTTAAATATTGATCAAAATATGCCAATATGAATATCAAATTAAAGGTTTTTTCGGCCGTGCTCCAACTAAGAAATTTTAAGGCAGGGTTGCCACCTTGGTTTGCCACCTAACCTTATTTTATTTATTCCTTCGTACATCGACCATTATCTCGGTAACGGCTGTAACGATTTGGATCAAATTAGGTTTCATTTTAAGACTTTCTACATCGGCGTTGCCACTTTGGGTGGTTTACAGTGTTGCCACCTATCTCAGTTTTTTTATATTGAGCAAAGTTCGCCAATATGATTATCGAATTAAAGGTATTTTTGGCCGTATTACAACTAAGATAATTTCAGGCAGAGTTGCTACCAGGGTTGCCACCTAACAATATTTTTTATTCGATTTCGATAAAATTTGGCGTAAACATAGATAGTATGTTTCATTTTAAGACTTTTTACTTGGATTTTGCCACTTTGGGCGGTCTATAGGGTTGCCACCTATCCCAAATTTTTTTACTATTGAGCAAAAACTTTCTAGTCTAAAATTGGTAATCAAAATTTGTGCTTTTCAAAATATTTTTTTTTTTTCAAAAGTCATTCAAAGTATGACCTATTTTATAAATTTGATAATAAAAAAAATTTTCTTTTGAAAAAAAAAAAAATTTTTTTTGTTTTATGATAAAAATATACTCCTCAGAAAAGTTCATTTAGATCGGAAGTGGATGATTTACATGCAAAGGCCCGTCTAAAAAAATTAAAAAAAAAAAATTACCAAAAAAAAAAACAATTTTTAGGGGCGTTTCTATATTTTTGTCCGAATACTGTACATGTAATTGCAAACCAGAAACAATTGACAAGTTTATACCACAAAATGTATGTATGGTATTCATGTAAAATCGTAAATATGCAACATTTTATAACGGTCGCACGCTTTTATTCTATGTAAACACACACTTAAGTGTAAAAAAGAAAAAAAAAAAAAAAAAAAACCAAGTTTCTTCATCTTCATTTGTGGTGACTTTGTCGCATTTTTGGTGCCGCTATTGTTGACAGAAACTAGTAATCGCGACAAAGACACATAGAATAAGTTAAAACTCGTACAACAATTTATTATGTTGCTGCCAAAAGCTGGTTGACCGTTGTTGTTGTTGTGCTGATAGCACTCTGGTTTATATGGCAACCACCAACCAGTTGTTGCCACCTTTTGCTGCGAGTTGTTGTTGGTGTTGTTGTTGCCTTACTTAACTCAACTCTACTCGCTTGAATAGTTAGTTCCATTGCTGTGTGCTGCCATTAATTGCTATGATTTGCTTAAAGGTGCAAAAGTTTTTATTTTTTGTAACCAGTTTTTGTGTGTTTTGGGGTACATTCCTCAGTCCTCATTTTTTGTGTGGATAAACGAGTACCATTAAAGTTCATGCTTGTACTTATTTTTTAGCTGGCAGTTGCATTGAACTTTTCATCGTCAGGCTCATGACTTTGCTTGCGCGTTTAGTTGTTGCAAAATTATTTCAATAACGAGTGAGCTATAAAGCGACCTTGATGCGAAAAAGGAGATCTCTCGATATCGACATTGAAATGAGAGGTGGGTATAGTAGGCGTTGCTATTTGAATTTAGCATCAAGTTGGCTGAAACTCATTGAATGCCACGTTGAGTTGTGGAGTCTTAACTTGAATATCTCCGAAAAAAATTATTTTTAAACAGGTGGCAACCCTTTTGAAAAATTTGAACCCTTCCGAATATCAAAAGCCTGAGCCCTCTTATTTGACACATCGACTTTAAAAATCGAACAAAATATACAGAAAAAATTAATTTTTATACAGGTGGCAACCCTTATCAAAACTTTGAAAATCCAACTATACAGGATTTTTTTTAAACAGTTGGCAACCCTTTAAAAAATTTGAACCTTTTCGAATATCTACAGCCTTTGCCCTTTCATTTGACACATCCACTTTAAAAATCAAACAAACTACTTATATAAAAATAATAATTTTTAAACAGGTGGCAGCGCTCATCGAAAAGTGTTCTATATGAAATTTCTACCTTGGCTTTACTACTGATGATTTACAAAGTTGCCACCTATTTGATTGTTTTTAAATTACTTGAAATATGTCCGCCTGGTCGTACAAAGACGGTCATTTTACGCCGTAATAAAAAACATATTTTGTAGGGTTGCCACCAAATCCTATTGTGTTGATTTTTTACTTGCAAATTTGCTATTTTATCATTCTATCTTTTCATACTACGTGCCACATTTCTATGCAGTTTTGTACATACATATGTATATAGCTTAACTGCCTCGATTTAAGCTCTCTTACTCAGGTGTTGCCACTTAGGATAGTTTTACGTGGTTGCCACGTACTTAGTTTTGTTTGTTAAATAGATGTTAAACAGTTATGGGAGTCGAAATAAAGGTTTTTGAGTCGTATTTTGACAAACAAAAAAATCGAATTTAAGTTACCATCGAGGGTTGCCACCTAATCCTGTTATATTTATGTTTTTTTCTCGTATATCTTATAACTTTAAACGAGCTAAACTTGTGTTTTTGTATATCCAGACTAACTCGAGAACCGCTTGACCGATTTGGATGAAATTTTGAATATATGTAGATAGTATGGTTGATTCTAAGACTATCCACTTGGGGTTGCCACTTGGGTCGGGTTACAGGGTTATCACCTCTATAATTTTTTTTTTAATTATGGAGCAATATATGCATATATGGGTATCAAATGAAAGGCATTTTCAACCGTATTCCAACTTAAATATTTTCAAGTAGGGTTGCCACCTTACCGCAGTATATTTGTATATCCGGACTATTTTGGGAACCGCTTGACCGATTTAGATGAAATTTATAGTATATTTTATTCTAGGACTATCCACTTGGGGGTTGCCACTTGGGGGTTACCACTTGGGGGGTGTATAGGGTTGCCACCTAACTCATTTTTTTTGTTTTAATTATGGAGTTAGATACGCCATTACGGGATTATGGGTATTTAATGAAAGGTATTTTCAATATTTTCAAGTAGGGTAGCTGCCCAGGGGATCATTTTTGGATACTTTTCGGATAATTTTGGGAACATTTGAGGATTTTTTTTTTGGGTCGTTTTGGGATTATTTTAAGATTATTTTGGGAACATTTTTGGATAGATTTGGGATCATTTTAGGGTACAGTTAAGGGTGTTTTTGTGGTCATTTGGAAATCATTTTTGGATCATTTTGGGATCTTTTTAGGGCCACTTAGGGGTTATTTTGGGGTCATTTTTGGATCATTTTCGGAACATTTTTGGGTCGTTTTGGGTTCAATTTCGTATCATTTTGGGAACATTTAAGGGTAATTTTGGTATCATTTTAGGATTAATTTGGTATTATTTTTGGGTCATGTTGGGATCATTTTGGGTAAGTAAAATTAGCGCTAAATTGATAGTACCGAGCAAGCTTGGTCATCCAGGTACTTAGCTATTATCTCGAAAACGACCTGAGCCATATCTTGTTTATGAGTTATCAATGCTTTAATATAATCTCTTTTTCAAGAGCTTACAGGGTTGCCACCTATTTAATTTTTTCAGGGTTGCCACCTATTTTAACTTAAAAAAGAAACAAATAAGATGTATCAATGTGAGTATCAAATGAAAGGCATTTTAAGTTGTATTTCAATATAAATATTTCTTAGTAGGGTAATTATCTAGGGTTGCCACCCAATCCTTTTGTATTTATATTTTTTGCCCTTCTTCGATGAACTTTTCAATGTAGGTATGTAATAAGCTACATTTCAAGTGCTCCTATCTTGATGTTGCCACTTGGAAGGCTTTTACAGGGTTGCCACTTATTTTTAATCAAATAATACATGCCAATATAGGTATGCGGGTACGTAAAACGACCAAACGTAATTACCATACCAGTCACTACCTCACTCTTTACAGCCATATACCGAAGCCAAGCTTCACATAACTTTGAGTAAAATATGTATGAAAATCCGACGCGTGCCAATTGCGTCAGCGTCGATTGCGTATACATTTCGTATGTTTTAACAACTTTCAAAGTTAACAAATCAATTGGTTTAACGAATTGCAAATCGTAAACTTCCGTCAATTTATCAACTATGAAAATTATTCGCACAAGTGCCTGCCAACTTTTGCTACTGATTAATAGACAAGCATTGGAAAAGTCCGATGAAACCGATATGTTAATAATAGGGATGAGTGAGGGATGTCGGGACTCACGGGATGCGGGACAGAAATATCTGTCAAAATAGCAAAACGAGAAAAAATGTCGATGATGTCGGAGCCTTGCTTGGGAGCACGCGAAACATACTTTTAGAAACGGGACTCATAGTTCAGAAACACTCCCATCCCTAGCACATGCAGACCTGTCAAAAAGTGAGAAAAAAAAAAAAAAAAAAAAATGAAAAAATACACCCAAACAACTAAAATTACTCGGCCACTAAGACGACGGACGCTGCTGGCTGTCAGTTACGCCTGAATGCCTATGATGAATTGGCAACAAAAAAACAAATTGCTACAAAACACCAGAGCTCAAGACACACTTAACAATGGAATGGAATTCAATTTGCCGGCATTGTGCAATGTTTGTACAAGGTGGGTATTGAGTTTTTGTATGGCATTTAGCCATCTGAAAAAGAAAATGTCGATGAGCTCAAAAAGGTTGTACCAAACGAGGTGCGAAAAGAAAATAGCTAAAATGAAAAAAATGTAAACAGAAAAGGGTAAGGCAGCGCAAATAAACTCACGAGAAGACAAACCAAAGAGGTGCGAAATGTATGCAAATTATGGTAAAAACAGTAGCGAAAAAATGGTTGCCACTTAGAGAATTTTTTTTTTTACAAAAATAAAAGCAAAATAAAATAAAATAAAATAATATGAAATAAATTGAAGTGAAATAAAATTAAATAAGATGAAATGAAATAAAATCAAATAATATAAATAAAAAAAATGAATAGAAAAAAAATAAAATAGCATAAAATGAAATGTTTTTTAAGTAGAACTGCCAAGTTTAACCGAGAGTTTGGTCTGTACAAATATTAAGGAATAAATAAAATTCCAGTTAGGTGGCAACCCTACATGGTAACCCAGCCTGAAAATATCTGCGGGAAATATTTTAATTTGATACCCATATTGTCATATCTTGCTCAATATTTAAAGAAAACTGAGATATGTGGCAACATTGTAAACCGTCCAAAGTGGCAACACCCAACAGAAAGTGTAAGAATGAAGCTTAATATCTACATATATGCCAAATTTGATACAAATCGCGTCAGCCATTGCCGAGATGTTTGCCGATATATGAAGAAATAAAATATTGGGTTAGGTGGCAACCCTGTCTAAAAATATCTTCGTTGGAATACGGCAGAAAATACCTTTCATTTGGTACCCATATTGGCATATCTTGCTCAATATTAAAAAAAAAATTAGTTAGGTGGCAACCCTGTAAACCGCTTGCAGTGGCAACACCCAAGTAGAAAGCCTTAGAGTTAAGCATACTATTTGTATGACAAATTTTATCCAAATCGCTTCAGCCTTTCCCAAAAGATGGCCGATAACGAATATTCAAGTCCGTTGCCACTATTCGTTGCCTCAAGTCCGAACACTGTTGCCACTATTTGTGTATGCAAACTTCCCTACAAAATTCGGAAGGGGTCGATTCCACCTATCCGACGATTTGACATGAAAAGACCCATATACTGAACTCGATTTGCTGTCATGCAGTAAGTAACGTCTCGTACAACCAATTTCGTGTCTCGCCTAAGACGTGCTGATGAGTGATAGGTCTTCAGGTGAATTTTCGTGTGCTCTAAAGTATCTGCAAAAAAGTTATTTATTTAAGTAATCGAGAGAAGTGTGCGTTAACGCAATGATGCCACATCAACTGAGCACCCAAGCGTTGCATACACGCGCCCATTACAAACACATACCAGCTTACACGACGTTAAATGCATGTCAAGCGTGACGTACAAGCTTGAGCGTCAACACGCGTACCGTAAGACTTGAACGACAGACAACGTCAAGAAGACAAGATGTTCATACCAACAGGGTATCCATTAATATTTTACTTGAAATACGACTCAAAATACCTTTCGTTTTAAGTTTATATACTTGAACCTATCTCACATTTTTAAACAATTTCAAATAGGTGGCAACCTTATAAAACATTCATACAGTGGCAATTTTACGTAAAATACCTTTCATTTGACATTTTTCACTGTCATAACTCATTAAATAAAAAAAATTGTTCAGACAGGTGGCAACCCTGTAAAAGCATCTTATGTGGCAACGGCTAAGACAAGCTTGAAATTTAGCATGTTATCTTTTTTGAAAATCTATTCCAAATGGCCCAAGTCGTGTTCGATACAACCGCGAATATACAAAAATTTAAATTTATTCGGAAAAGGTGGCAACTCTATATAGTAACTCTTCCAAGAAATATATTTATATATTAAATTACGACGTAAAATATCTTTAAGTTGATTATATATATCTCACTTAAATTCGCGAAAAAAGTCAAATAGGTTTAGTTTAGTTTGAAATCAAATATCTGGCACACCCTGTACCATATAAGGTGTTTTATTTTTTATTTGTTTTGATTAAGCAGCCTGGTTAACAAGATTGGTAATGGTTCAACTAGAAAGCAATGACTTATAAATAGTAGTTTTTTTCCTAAAAAAAACTTATAATGGATTTAAATTGCTATAAAATCAAATCAAAGCTTAACCTCATTTTACTTTTGCATCTAAACTTAACTGTGTCGCTCATTGAACACAAATATGGATAACATTAGAAACTATATAAATTTCACTAGTCAACCAAAAACAAGCTTAAATTATTTTGCTAATTTGGTTATCAAAACAATGTGTTGACATTTGTTGCTTATTTGCTGTTGCTCTTTTTTCATGCAAATGGTCACTTGTCTAAATTTCAGTGGCAACGCCAAATAAAGGCACTCGCGCCCAATTATGTCAAGAATGAAATTTAAAGCTGCCAAATTGTTGAAACGTGTCTTTAAGCAAGAAGGAATTCACTTTCATTACATAAATGGCGTAAAAAAGTAAATTTTTAAATTGTATGGTTGTGACATTTTTAGATTTTTTTTATGTGTGTCACTCTGTGCTGAGTGACAAGTTGGTGTGCGACCAGGGTTCGAACTTAAAAACTTCGCTAAAGTCAAAAGCTGAAAAAGCATTGCCTCAAGTCTGAGCACTGTTGCCACTATTTTTATTCAAATTCACGCTCCATAAAAACTATGCATCGCTGCCTAAGAAGTTAACTTCAAAAAATTTCAAATAAGCATAAAGTAAAATAAAAAAATTTGAATAAATCCAATAATTGAAGTCCGAACACTGTCTCTTCCACTTGCACTCAACCTCACGCATCATCAGCACTTATCTCGTGCAATCGAGTGACAATAATGTGACGTTAACAGCGAATTTCATCGACGCTAATGGCTAAAAATGCCTGCACATTTCCTACCTTCAACTTGTAAGGTGGCGCCAAACGTGCGGCTTATTTTTTTTGTTGATTCTTTTTTTTTTTTAATTACGAGCGACTGCCAAACAGAAGTGAAGGCTTTCTACAGTTGGATTTTGCAATTCAAAAATAGCTGCAGAATTAATTAAAAAAAAAAAAAAAATATTAAAGATCCAAACGGCCTACCGCCTACGTGTTTAAGTGTCGAAATTATCGCTGACTATTTATTAAATCGAAATCGCTTTGACCCAGAGTCGCATTTCTTGTCATGTGTAAATTTTTTTCGCAATTTTTTTTTACCCATTTTTCATATTTCACTCATAATTAAACATACTGAAATTATGCGAATTATTTGAAGCGACACTTTCGCTTTCAAAATATTTCTTCGCTCATTTCATATGCCAACCACACTTTATGAACCGCATCGAATTTTTCAGTGTCACCGATTTTCTCTTTCTCTTTTTTTTTTGCTATCAAAATGTTTATATCGTTTTCATTCAATTCGTAACATACAATAGACCAAATTGGTTTAATCGCTTTTTTGGTATTACTGTTGTCGTTGTTGGAATTTCTATTATCATACAAAATATATGAAATGGCAGCACTTATTCTCGCAGATGTTACCATGTTGGTAACGTTTTTGAAGGTAGACATGACTTGACTTACGAAGTAACTAATATTTCAAGAACTCACTAGCTCGAGCTTACACAACGTAGCTGGCTTTTCGAATTGGTACATTATTTTTTGGGACAGGGTTGCTACCTAACCCCATTTTATTTTTACTCTTTCGTATATCGACCAATATCTCGGGAACTGCTGAATCGATGTTGTATCAAATTTGGCATACATGTCGATAGTATGCTTCATTCTAAGACTTTCTACTTGGGTGTTGCCACTTTGGGCGGTTTACAGGGTTGCCACCTGTTCAATTTGTTTTATATATTGAGCAAAATGTGGCAATATGGGTATCAAATGAAAGGTATTTTTGGCAATATACCAAAAAAGATAATTTCAGACAGGGTTGCCACCTAACATCAATTTTTATATTCCTTCGTTTGTTTATAGACCAAAATCTTGGGAAGCCATTGACTTTGGGACAGTTTTCTGGGTGGCCACCTATCTAAGTTATTTTTAAATAATTATTGTGGATAAAAAAACCAACGCCGGCGATATACCAACAGGTTATCATTATAACCTGTAAAAATTTCTCTTCCAGATTGATTTTGCTGAGAACCTTTCCCGGAAAAATTCACTCTGAGAGTTTGCCAAACCACTGTCGAGAAGCGTTTAGAACAACTTCTTTCTAAATAAAAACTGACCAAATTTTTGTCTCTTTAAGTGCCAAATTATACGAGCCTCTCTGCTTTTTCGCAACACGCTTACAAAAGACTACAGCTAATGAAAAGCGGAAAGGTGGAACAATTTTTATTTTCATTATGAAAATTGTGTCGGTTGAGTCACGTTAACTTACCGAATTTGTAGATGGAAAAAACTCAAAAGAGAGTAAAACTATTCAAAACAGTTGTTCGCACTTAGTTTTGCTTCAGTGCAACCCATTTATTCACCTAAAGTATATGAAAATTAGGGTGATTCAAAAAAATTCTCTTTATTCTTAATGCCTTACCCAGTCAAAACTTATGACATTAGAGCGTATCACGCAGGAAAAAAAAGTTGAAAATGTTCCCCCCCAGTTTGAACACTTACCTTATGAGGATTTAAAAAAAAAAAAAAAAAAAAATTTTTAATTTTTTTGTCACCCTGTAAAAACAGCGAAATTAGTTTTTTCTATAATTTTTATATTTTACGTTCAATTTTCAAAGGTGATACACTGTTAGAAAGGTATTCAACAAGGCAATATTTCATCCATAGAAACTTGTAGCCCATCATGTCAAGTTCAGCTTTTATTCTATTTTTACTAAAACCAACACCCTGTATTTGAAAAAAAAAATAAAATTGTTTCCTGAAAACTAAGAAAAAAAATATTTACTTGCATATAATAAGAAAATAAATGTAATGCACTTATGCTAAAACTTTCCTTGACTCTAATTTGCTGTAACGTTCTCGGCTACTTAGTTTAGCGAATATACAAACCTAGGCGCTACTGGTCGGCAACTTCTGTACAAGAATCACTTACTACGTGAACAAATCCCTTAGTATTTTGAGTATGGCATAGAAAATCTAAGGCTATATTTACATTAATCAATTTTTTTTTTTTATACAGGGTGTTGGCTTTAAATAAATTCGAATAAAAGCTAAAGTTCGTGTCGCAGGTTAATGGCTTATATGCACGAAATATGACACGGGATAAAACCTTTACAACAATATATTGCTCGTTAAAATCAAAGACTAAATAGAAAAGTTGTAAGCAAAAAACCAATTTCGCTGTTTTTACAGGGTGCCGAAATTTTTTTTTTTTCCATTTCTGAAATCACCAACAAGTAAATATTGGAACCAGGGGGAAACATTTTAAACTTTTTTTTGGCAATACGCTAGACACCGTAACTTAACCCTTAGATATCGAAAATTTTTATAAATTTTTTTATACAGTTTGTTCGTGAAACTTTAATTTTTTTAAGTGTATTTTCCTTTAACTTTTTGCGTTTTTTTTTCAAATCCTTTATATATTCTTAAGTGGAAATTATTTTTTTATACATATATATGTAGCTTTAAAAAAAAATTCAAAAATTATGAAAAAATAAATTAAAAAAAAAAGAGCCTCTAAGGGTTAAGTTAAAGCGCTAATTTTTGCGAGGTTTATTTTCTTATCAATTACTGAATTTTGGATTACCCTAATGTGTGAGCATTCATAAAAAAACCTATAAACAGAGAACCAGCCAGCTTGTTAGCCAGTTTAGTTGTTTTCAAAAGCTTTACACTGACAGTAAAAATGTTGGAAATGTAAAAAAAAAGTGGAAAAATAATTCAACAAAAACAAAAAACAAAAAAACAGGCCAAGTGTATCAGGCAGACTACTTGTTGTTACTCGCCTCTATGTACAAAAAAATACAAATGTGCAACATGGCTGTTAGTTGGTGCCACACTGCATTATGCTATATGTATGAGTTATGTCTGCGTGTGACACGTCTGCATTTGCGCACGCGCAACCAACTAACCACATTTCGGCTAAAAGCTATATACCTATACAAATAGTACATAGTGAAAATGACTAATTCAATGAATACTTTTGCATGATCTACATTGACTATTAAAAACAAAAAAAAAAAAATTTAAAATAATTATAAAACGGATATTGGTTTGAATTTACTCTTTATTTAAGCAGATTTCGTGCTTGGTGGGCGTTTAACTCATTTCCGGTATACAATTCAATTGTTTGAGTTCAATTCTAATTCGATTGATTTATATTTTGATTTTTTGCTTAATTTTTTTTTGTTAGTATAGAGCTAAAGTTCAATAGTTGCCAAACTACTACATAACCCATTAAAGGGTTAAAAAGCTTTTAAATAGTAAGTAATGAACTCTGTGTAGTTGGCAACCGTAGTATAAACAAGAAATGTAGACAATACATGTTCTGGGTAAATTTTGAATAGTTCTACAGTTTCTGCAAGGGCGAAATAATGAATGAAAAAAAAGTGGCAACATTATTCGCACTTGAAGCAACGAATAGTGGCAACAGACTTAGATATATTTTTAACATCAATATCTCAAGAAGCGATTTGGGTCATATTTGATAGATGGATAGTATGCTCCATTCCAAGACTTTCTACTTGGATGTTGCCACTTCGGGCGGTTTACAGGGTTGCCACCTATCTCATTTTTTTTTTAAATTATTGCACAAAATAGGTCAATATGGGTATCAAATTAAAGGTATTTTCGGTCATATTCCAACAAAGTTATTTTCAGGCAGATTTGCCATCTAGGGCTTCCAATATAGCCCAATTTGTTTATTTACCTAAAAATATGGAAAATTTTCGAAGAAGCATAATGTGGAATAATACGTTCCCTCAACGGAGCCCAGCTTATTTATTGTACCGTGAGTATGTATGGGTTATAACTTCGATTTATGCTTGACTTCTGTTTCTTTCAACACCCAGATCCAAGGATGGGCATTATTAGAAAAATGTTAGTGACGATAAAATAAAAAATAAATTTGTGTTCATTAATACAAAAAAATTTTTAGTAATGAGTGATCGGTTATAGGTTATTAAAAAAAATCAAAGTAACATTTTTGGGATCATTTCGAAACTGTTTCGGGATTCTTTCGGCACTGTTTTAGGAAAATTTCGGTACTATTTTGAGATCATTTCTAAAGCATTTTCGGGATCTTTTCAGGGTCCCTCATCACTCAAAATTTTGTAAATGAGGCATAAATTTTTTATTTGAATAATTTTTTATTCGAAGTAGCCCAACCCTGGACCAGATAATGTCATCAAATACCGCAAAAAAAAAATATGTCGTAACATTTTGAAAATTTATTTGATACGACTATGTTTTGTCAGTCAAAGCGTGCCTCTCGTTTTATCTTAAGTACGCATGCATACTGCATAAGTAACTATGCAAGTAAATAGGTACGTGCTTGAAAGTGAAATCAGAAACTCAAAAAATATTGTGCGCATGCGAACTTAGTGGCTTTATCTTTTCTTTTTGTTATTAACAATTTCGTCACCTCATAAGCTCAAGTCATGTATTCAAATTGAAATGCAGAGCACATGTCTCAAGTGCAGACAAACGGATTATGTAATCAAAAAAGATACGCCAGAAAATTTGAAGAATTCTGCTTATGAGCGATAAAGGTAGGTACGTAACCTGAGTGTGGTTTTTGTTTTGAAATCATTCAATTATGGTCTTTATCTCATATTTAAGCTAATTATCCCACTCATGTGCTCGCGTTGTTACTCAAATTTGGGTATTAGTACTTTTTTGTTGATAGTTGATGACGTAGGTAGTTCGTTGTATTTTCACTCTATCAACACAAATTAACTCAAATGCAGGAAGTAATGCTAAATAATCATTCACAACCAAACAAAGCTGATAATTACATACGTTTTTTTGCCGGCACGCATTTATTTGTAAATAATTTGTTTAGTCACGAGTTAAACAATTTTTTGTTAATCTTTTTCGAAAATCCTATCATCAAGATATACATACCTACGGCAATATATTTTCGTGTGGTCTTTCGTTCTATCATAAAACCGAGCTCTGCCAAATAAAAAATATTAGAAATTTAATGTGGCAAGGTATCGACTTCAACTATTTGACATGGAATCACCCATTTCCAATATTGGAGTTAAATCAATTTTCCATCTCATAAATTTCTATGTACGCCGAATTGACCTTCAATATTATGTAGATTTGATTAAAATATGCTTATCAGTGGCTACTTATTCTGACATGAAAAATTTCGAAAGGTTCTACTGTACACGGTTAAAAATTTGAGCTTAATTTTAAAGCCCGTCAAAAGTTTAAGTAATGTTGTGTGTGGCATAGCGCAGCGATAGAGCAGTCGGCTGTCATTCAGAGCACCTCAGCTCGAGTCATGCCAACTGACACAATTTTTTATTTGTATTTTATTTTTAAAACTTTTTGGTTTAAAATTAAAACCTTTTCGGTCTCAAATTTTTTTTGTTTCGTTTTCACTTATTTTTGAAAGCTATTTCAAGTCATTGTGTTTTAACCACAAAATTTGCGGTGTAGCTCAATGATAGAGCAGTGGAGTATAATGCGGAGAGTCTTGGTTCGAACCCAAGCCAACAGAAAAAAAAAAATTCTTAAAAAAATTGTTAAAATAATTCTGGTTTAGGAAATTGGAATGAATTGAATGCCCTTTCCTTTCACCAATATTCCTCAAAACTGTTCTAGTTTCAATTTGAAACAAAATATAGTTTAGTCATATATGCAGTCCGAAAAAGTTTGAAATTTGGGCTCAAATTTTTAACCGTGTACTAGGGATGTAAATTTTAAAATTTTTTTTTACAATTCTGTTATTATAGTGATATGATTTTACACATAAGAAATGACAGACCTCGAGAAATTTATATCGTTGAAAACTTTTACAGTAATTTTGGCGACTTTCTGAAAAAAATCAAATAATTTTTAAAATAAGAAATTTTTTTTGCCTCAATCTAATATTCGCCCCAAAATTAATTTAAAAAAATACATATGTATTAAATGTGTATGTACTAAGGCACTGATCCCGGGGAATCGCAATTTCGAATCGCGGGCCTCCCGCTCCATTTTTTCGTCCCGAAATCTCGGTATTATTTTTATTCCAATCCCTGGATCCCGAAATCGAAACTGCTGAGACGCTTCCAAAAATGACGGAAAAGGTATCAAAAAACAAGTTTTGACTTCGATATCTATAACACGAAAGCAGAAATTAAACTTTTTGTCCCCGGAAAAGTTTTCGGCAATAAACCAATAAGGTGCGGGATCCCGGTATTGACATCCCTTGTAAATATGCCTATTACTTCATTTGGTTGCCCTAATTTGTTTACGGTGCGTATACTGATATAATCTAGATTCCTGATAAGCGAGCTGAGTAAACATATTTGGTAAATAAACATGTAAGGAAATTTGAGTGCAGGTGAAATTTGAATTAGTATACCATTCAAAGTGTGTTTTGTCTCATCGGATTCTGAACTTTGTGCTAAGTTTCAAGTTCCTAAGTCGATGAGAATCTATGTAGTTAAAAATCGATAGCAAGATTTTGAATTTCGAACGAATTTTCAGCTTTTTGATCTCAAAAATCACTTTTTTAAGAATTTTCAGGTCCCCGCGCCACCTAGCGGAATTTCGGTTTCAACAAGTTGTCGCGGACCTAACGAGTTTTAAGTTTCATGTCCCTTAAGAAGAATTTAAAAATAATAATATAAAAGAATTGTGGGCCAAATAGCGAATTTTTTTTTGAACAAGTTTGCTTTTCCATTGGGTTCTGAAGCATTTGCCAAGTGCTGCAAGTGTCTAGCTAAAAATGAATTGCCTGTATATCTGAAACCGGGCGCCATCTACCAGATTTTTTGGGTCGAATTTCATTTCCACGGAGTTCAGAATTATGCTTCAAATCCTTCAAGTGGAGGAAAATACCAAGCGCTCTCTCCGTCTAGATCAACAGGAAGCTATCTAAAAAAGCAAGATTTCAAAATTTCTTATGGAAATTATCGGACCACCAGGAAATGAACTTGATATCTCTAGATATAATAAAATTGTAACAGGTCGCGGTCTGCACATTGCAGATATTCAAAAAAAATAATTGATAGGGTCAATCATTTGTAAGCCAATAAAATCCAAATTAACCGTTAACTTATATTTTTGTCGTTATGTCTGTATGTTTGTTCTCGTATCACTCGAAAACTTCTGAACGGAATTAAATGAACCTTTTACCATTGTATAAGTAGACATTCAACTTAAAATTTAAGATATCTCTTACTTAAATAACTCGACCGGTTTCAGAGTTATCGTCTAATATGTGGACTAGGGTTCAAAAATGTGTTAGTACAATATGGGTATCAAACGAAATGTGCTAACGAATGCTGTCACAAGCAATGTGATTAATTTAAATATCTCAGTTGGTTTAGAAGATATCTTCAAAAATGTGAGACGTAAGAACAGAAGTAGCTATACCTTTGAGATGAATAAAATCTGCTGGCTCTACTAGTGCTTAGACGCAAAAAAAACAGTTCAAGGTTTACACTTTTTGGAGTAAAACTAACTCTAATTTTGGTTTCAACGCTTTTTTGCTACACTAAAATGGTCTAAGGTGAAAAAGTGTGGTTGAAAAGAACAAACGTGTAATTAAACGCTGGCAGGCATAAGTATGCGAGGTCATAATGGTAGACATCTGAGTTTAGCGTTCCAAATATAGTGAGTTCGATTCTCGGTGGGGGAAATATAAGAACTATGAAAAATATTTTTTTTTTTAATCTTTGTAACTTTGACTACTTGCTGGTGTTAACTTAACATTTTTTAGCTGTTTTGACACCAAAATTTTTTTGAGTGTAATAATAAGCTTAAAGGTAATAAAAATGCAAATTAGCTTGACGTACGTTCTTCAATGACTGCGTTTTTTTTTTTTTTTCTTTTTGCTTCGGCTGTTTTTTTTTATTTCGCTTTAAATTTAATAGTTTTTTTCATTTTATTTTTATCTTCTTTATTTTCTCTTTTAATAAATTCCCTGCTGTGCTTGTTTTCACCTTCATTTTAATGCCATGTTTTTTTGTAATAAATATTCTCACCTTTGTTAACTTTGAATTTTGCTTTCAATTTTTTTTTTTTTTTTTTTTTGTGCAGCATCAATTAAGCTTCGTTTCCCTTTTTTCTTAATTATTTATCTACCTGAATTCTTTAGCTATTGTTTGAAATATTTAAGATGGAGCGTAAAGATTTTTTGTTGTAGATTTGTATTATATTTCTTTAATATTTTTTCCGTAACAAAGTAATGTGAGAGCAAGCTTGAAATTTTTTAGAAAAAAAAAACGAAGAAATTATTCTTTTCATTTATTAAGCTGAGCTTTTCATTAATTCACTGCTGGCATGACGAGACATGTTTGTTGTTTAGCATGTCATATTAGACGCCTTTTTTGATTGTTATTTGATGACAATTTGTTATTGCAGTCTGCTTGATCATCTTACAAAATCATTAAAATGGTACACAGAAAAAAATTACACTGTTAAAATCAACAATCTCGCACTGTTATCCTGAAGTTGACCAAACTTTGTTAAATTGATCAATTTTTGGTTTTTGAAAGGCATTTTTTGTTGAAGTAACTGCATTCAATTTTTTATTGTCATAGTCATAGATCTGTAAATTATTAATTAAAAAACATTTTGTAGATCAAACTAAATTTTGTGTTAAAACAACAACTTCTTAGTTGATCTAACACAATTTTGTGTTGAAACAACAAACTCCCACAGTTAATGCAACAGCGAAGATACTGTCATTACTGTCATAGAAGAAAGCATTAATTAGACGCTGACAAGCATAAGTACACGATGGCATCATGGTAGGCAACTCCGTTCAGCAATCAAATATTGTGAGCTCGATTCTCGGTGAAAGCTTTAATAAGACGCCGGCATGCATAAGTACACGATGGCATCATGGTAGGCATCTCCGTTCAGCAATCAAATATTGTGAGCTCGATTCTCGTTGAAAGCAACAAAGCAAGGTGAGAAAGTGTGGTGGCATTTAAAACAAAGCTGCATTTAAAAGCCGGCAAACATAAGTACACGATGGCATCATGGTAGGCATCTCCGTTCAGCAATCAAATATTGTGAGCTCGATTCTCGTTGAAAGCAACAAAGCAACGTGAGAAAGTGTGTTGGCATTTAAAACAAAGATGTAATTAGACCCTGGCAAGCATAATTATACGACGGCATCATGGTAGACACCTGTGTTGAGCTTTCAATACACCTGAGTTCGATATCCTAATCTAATCTTGGCTTGCATCATTTATTGGTGGCAATTTTGGCCGTTTCGTATCAAAGCACTTGTTGTTTCCATCTCAGTCGAAGCCTCACCCTTCCTCTGCGGCCGAGTGTCGATAGGAAAACCTTCTGTCCCGCCGTCGGCATCACGGCAAGGACCATAAATCTTCCGGAGAACTTACCTTTCAAATAGTCCAAGGGCCATCTCATCTTCGCTTGACACTGTCTATGATTCCGAGCAATACATTAGGGCTGGTATAATGAGAGACTTATAGAGAGTAACCCCATGTTCGTCGAGAGAGGACTTTACTTCTCAAGTCCAAAGTAACTCTTGTTGGCAAGAGTGATTCTCCAATATAAGAACTCTGGAAAAAATTTTTTTTTTTTTAAATTTTTTACTTTGACTCCTTTTGGTGTTAAAATAACATTTTTTTAAGTTTATATATATAGCAACACCTTAAACAACAAAATTTTCTGTTAAAACAACAGTATTTTGTTTGATATGAGCAGCTTATTTTTCTCTGTGTAATTAGCTGATTAAAAGTAGAAAAAAGTAGCAATTGAACCTTGGTGTGTGATTACTAGACTGGGGAAACAACATTATCTTTTTGAGGCACGGTTGCCACTTGCAAAAAAAAAAACTGCCAAATTCTGAAAAAAAATACCAAATTCTGAAAAAAGCTAACAAATGAAAAAAAAAACTACACAATCCTTTTTCTTAACAAAAATATTTGGGAGTTCCATAGATTCGATATGATACCTAAGAAAAAAAAAAAAAACTACCAAGTTTGGTAGAAAACTACCAAATGTAGCAATCGTGTTTTGAGGTGTTTTGAGGTTATATTGATATTATTTTTCAAAGTGGCGACAAAAAAATTCTGTAAATGTTTCCTCAGACCTTAATAACAGTTTTAAGAGATCTATCATTGCTAGTTTAGATTTTTTAAGACAGATTTAATCTTTTTGAATTTGCAATGCTAGGCAATTGTTAGGGTCTGAAACGGAGCAGTGGGCTAACGACTGGGGAAATAACGCCCGCGCGCTCTATTTCACACATGGTTTCCTTAACATAAGTAACATTTTCCTTAATTTAAAGACTTTTTGCCTTAAATTGAGGAAAGTTGAGGAAAAAAGTCTTTAAATTAAGAAATAATGTTACTTATGTTAAGGAAGCCATTCTTTGGAGCTAAATAAGGGAAATTTTCGTTGAAATAAGGAAACTTTTTTGAGTGTACCATGAACCTTTCCAGAGATATACAGTACGAAAAATCCCTTTCCTTTAAATTGAGGAAAGTTGAGGAAAAAGTCTTTAAATTAAGAAATAATGTTACTTATGTTAAGGAAGCCATGTCTTTGGAGCTAAATAAGGAAAATTTTCGTTGAAATAAGGAAACTCTTTTTTGAGTGTACCATGAACCCTTCCAGAGATATACAGAACGAAAAATCCCTTTCCTTTAAATTGAGGAAAGTTGAGGAAAAAAGTCTAAATTAAGAAATAATGTTACTTATGTTAAGGAAGCCATTCTTTGGAGCCAAATAAGGGAAATTTTCGTTGAAATAAGGAAACTCTTTTCTCTGTGTAGAATATGGATAGCAATGGGAATCGGGCTAGGGATAGGGATCGGGATAGATAGAGGGACCTGAAAGAGGAGAAAGGGGAAAATGAAGCGCGGGTTAGACAACGTTGATGGAGCGGGGAAATAGTAAAATTTTTCAGATGTAGGAGAGTGAATGTTTGCACAGAACAACGACTGCCGGGCCCATTAGTATCAAATAAGTTTTCAAAACTCAAAAATTTTTTTGTTTGCCCAAGTCTAATATTTACACACACCAACCTTTAAGCTATACTCACATCATTCAGCGACAAAGTCCGACTTAACGTCGCAAGAAAAGAAATATTAAATACATTTAATAAAATTAAGAAAAAAAAACACAGCATCCAAGTATGAAAAACAACAATGAACTATGCTTTCATGAGCATCGAGCAAACAATCAGTGATACCTAAGCACAATATTAAAACATGCAACAACAACAACACTACGAATATGTCATCAGTGAAAGTTGGGAAGAGTGAAATAAAAGAAATGGTTGAGAATTGAGCCGACTTGCTGGGCAAACCGTTATTATGATTGCTTGTATAGCTAGTTATTGGCTTGTGACAAAGTGTGAGATCGTTTTTGTTTTTTTTTTCGATAACAGAAAACTTGAAATATTTGAAAAATGTATAGAGAAAATATTCTTAAAAGGTGTGATATAGTTGGAGGTCCGATTTTTTCTAAAACGCAAGAGTTAAAAAAAAAACCAGAAACCTGGTTTAAGAGGATTCAAGGAAGGAAAAAATCTGAAGCTTTCAGAAGAAGAAAAAAAGGAAAGAAAGTGTTTGGAAATACTTCATTGGAAAGGATTATGAGAATGTTCGTGTTCTAATGAATCGATATCACGATCAGCGCGCCACCTAGTGGATTTTTTCATTCTACAAGCTGTATTGTCATCGTGTCCTCCACTGTATGCTAGATGGCCAGAACCAATATCAAATGATTTTTTCAAATAGCTCGATCCGTGCGCCACCTAGCCAGAAATTCTGGTCCAGGATTTTGGTTTCTACAATGTCTTCGTATCCTGAAGGTCCTAGTCCAGAATTTTGATTTCTACAAATTGTAATGTCATCCTATCCCGAAATATGTGCTACATTTCAAGTCCCATGACCACCTGGAAATTAGTTAAAAATTGATCGAAAATCAAACGAATTTTCCAAATAGCTCGATACGTAAGCCCTCTACCGAAATTTGTTTGAACAAATAATACAGTGCCAACGGGTTCTAAAGCCTGTGTCAAGTGATCTTACTTAAAAATTATTCCAAGATTCCTCCCGTTTTTAGTTTCCTCAATCAGCGCGCCATCTAGCGGAACTTCGTTTACAGCATATTGCATGATATTTCATTGTGGATCAATCTAGACAATTTTCGCTGCTCTAACTCATCGGGAAGTTACTTAAAAATGATTCTCAAGATCTCAAATTGTATAGCTGGCTAGGTGCGCCACCTAGCGGGTCACGCACGCCGGGTATAACTAATATTTTATAAACATGCTTTCAACTGCATTTTTTTATAGTCAATTTATTTAATTGTCAGTCACATGTTCCACACTTAGTTGCTTTTAATTGCCTTTCAGTAAATTGTTATTTCATAGCATTTACGGACTTTCAATAAAAAATTGTTATTAATTTTTTACACCTCAACTTTTTAAGCTGATTTGATGAAGTCATTCAATTGTTCGTTTAAAAGTAAGTGCGAAGTGCAAACAATGATCATGAGTGGGGTTTTTTGCGGTTTTTTCTATGCGGTTGATGTGACGTTCCTCCACGTCTTACGTCTGGCGGGGAGGAGTTGACGAATACAAAATCGCTGAGCTTAATCAAAATATTTTTCAATAAATTTCTTTTCAAAGAACGAAACCAAAACACGTTTCAAAACCGAAACCGAAATAATGGTTGAAACCCGAAACCGGAACCAAAATAAAGATTGAAAACCGAAACCGAAATAAAGGTTGAAAACCGAAACCGGAACCGAAATAAAGATTGAAAACCGAAACCGGAACCGAAATAAAGATTGAAAACCGAAACCGAAACACGTTACAAAGCCGAAACCGAAATTAATGTTGAAGAACGAATCGGAACCGAAACCGAAACACGTTACAAAATCGAAATCGAAATAAATGTTGAAAAACGAAACCGAAACACGTTACAAAACCGAAATCGAAAAAAATATTGAAGAACGAAACCGGAACCGAAGCCGAAACACGTTACAAAACCGAATTCGAAGTAAATGTTGAAGAACGAAACCTAAACCGAAACCAAATCACGTTACAAAACCGAAACCGAAATAAATGTTGAAAAAAGAAACCGGAAACGAAACCGAAACACGTTACAAAACCGAAATCGAAAAAAATTTTGAAGAAAGAAAACGGAACGGAAATCGAAATAAATGTTGAAAAACGAAACCGGAAACGAAACCGAAACACGTTACAAAACCGAAATCGAAAAAAATTTTGAAGAAAGAAAACGGAACCGAAATCGAAATAAATGTTGAAGAATGAAACCGGAACCGAAACACGTTACAAACCGAAACCGAAATAAATGTTAAAAACGAAACCGGAAACGAAACCGAAACACGTAACAAAAGCGAAATAAATGTTGAAAAACGAAACCGGAAACGAAACCGAAACCGAAACACGTAACAAAACCGAAATAAATGTTGAAAAACGAAACCGGAACCAAAACACGTAACACGTAACAAACCCGAAACCGAAACACGTAACAAAACCGAAAGCGAAACCGGAACACGTAATAAAACCGAAATAAATGTTGAAGAACGAAACCGGAACCGAAACATGTTACAAAACCGAAACCGGAACGTTATTTTAATCGGTCGCATACCTTGTTATTAAGCTGGAAATTTTTTTCTACACTCAAAAAAAAAAGAAGAGAAAAAAACACACAAAAACTTATTTGTGATGTTGTGACAGCAGCATTTAGTTAATACATTATCAGCCACGATCGCGAATTCGTTAAAAAAAAAAAATCAAGTTTAGCTTTTTGATGCTCTCAGCTACAACTCAAACAAGTTTTACAACAACGAGTGAGTTTAGAATAACTGTTAGTGAAAGAATTGCTAGCAATTTGTAGACAATGAGGTCAATCGCTCATTCTTGATTGCTATCATCGTTATGTATTGTCGATGCTTCTAAACGCGTTTGGCTCTTAAAAGCGATGTTCGAAGAAGCACGTAAATACTCGTAACTTGTAATAGAATCTAGCACTCAGACGTTTTAAAAGCTTAGATGCTTGTTTGGGTACTTTTAGATATGTGCGAATATTAGAGATGTTGCGAATATTCGCTATTTACAAGCGGAGTTTTTCTGAATGCGAGGGTTATCTATGACGTAAGATGATTTGTTAATGTTCTCTACGCACAAAAGACTGACTATCCAGCAAGCTACATATGTTACTTGGGTTTTCATATAACATATGACAATAATCTCTTTGAATTAAAGATATTTTTAATTACATTTTTTTATATAAAAAAAGTGTCCTATATCCTATTTTAGCTGGATTATGATATGTTAAAAATTGAATCAAAAAAATCGTGTTACTGGATCGGCTGTTTTGCTCAAATGAAATTTATGTTGTATAGAAATACTTAGTAAAAAAAAAACTTCATATTCGAGACGTCTCTAATATGTACCTATATTCATACAAAATTGCAACGACAATCACTTCTCAACTTACTTCACATGACATACAACACAATAAACAAATAATTAAAATAAATATTAACAACAATTAGTAAAAGCAAAGTACACAATTCATTAGAGATAATTTGTTTTGTTATGGTTTTATTATTTAGCAACTTTTCTGCTCATATATTTTTGGTCGATTGTCAAGCAAACAATTGTTTAGCTTATTTCTATAGAAGCGAACGACTTGATATGAGAACGTCAGACCTTCTTACCAAAGACCGAATAGGTTAGTGAGAGCTATAGCTGGTTTCAGACCATAGAACAGATCTTCGGCGTCAATCGGAAAAGGGTCTATCTCAAGAATTGCGCATACCTTAGCGTGAAATTCTGATTATGAGGCACATGCCCTTAAGAGAAAACGCCAGAACATGTCGAAGTAGGCCTAATTTTCGAAGCGATACCAAGTGTCACTGCGGGTTAGAGGTTTAGAATATGCCCGAGGTAGGCATACCGGTCGTAAGAGGCCACCAATATACACATAGGTAATGTGGTGCTAACTCGATGGCTGATCTACGGGTATGATGCCTCTCATTACCCATCTTCTCCTTCCTGGCAGATGTAGTGATGACATGACCTAGAAGGTTCCAATGGTCATATCAAATCGCTCACGAGATAGTCGGGCAGTACCGCAAGGGACGTAGCGGGTGCATATCCGGCCAAGGACTGTCAATTTCGACATCACTCCCCAAAACCTTCGGGGAGTATTTTCGTCGTTAACGACAACAACGACAACAACAACAACAACAACGACAACAATAACAACAACAACAAGCGATACCAAAACTATTAACTCCTACAAAACTTCGGGAACTCAAATATTCTAAGAGAATATCTCGCCACACAATTCCGCCCTCATTGCGATACGATACTAAGACTCAGATACTTTATTTCTTAAAAATTTTGTTATAAATATCGATTAAAAAATATCGATGTCAAGTGTCAAAACTATCGATATGAAAGGTTTTTTTCTGCCGTATTCCAACTAAGATACTTTCAAGCAGAGTTGCCATCTTACTCCATTTTATTTATTCTTTCGTATGTATATCGAGCAATATCTCTGGAACGGCTGAAGCGATTTGGATAAAATTTGACATATATATCGTATGCTTCATTCTGAGACTTTCTACTTGGGTGTTGCCACTTCGGGCGGTTTACAGGGTTGCCCCCTATCTCAATGTTTTTTTAAATATAGAGCAAGATATGCCAATATGGGTATCAAATTAAAGGTATTAAAGACCGTATTCCAAATCAGCCATCGATATTCTCTTGAAGGACAATGCCGTCTGAAGTTTTTAATATCGAAAAATCCTCAAACTAACAGCTAATGGAAAATTGCATTCCGCAACACATATGTCGATACATACATAGTTCATTGCTCTTAAACGACCCCATAAACAAAAACATAGCCATACAAGAAATTTATCGCCATTGATAAAAATACTTTCTTTCAACAGTAAAATTTGTTGCTTTCTATCCATTAAGCAGTAAATATTTCATAGTCATTAATTGAAGATGTAAATTCGCGATTCAATCGTTTAATTTTCACATATAAAAAATAGTTGGCGTGAATTATGGGGAAGTAAAAGTCAAATGTTTTTCACGGTAAACAAGTTTTTTTTTTTTATGACGAGAGAAGCGTTTTGAATTGTGGCTATGCAAAAATTAAGTAAGCTTTCGACCATTAACACCATCAACGGATCAATGTCATAATAAAATGAAATATGCATGCAAAAACAAAAACAAGATTGATTCACTGCAAGTTGATTAACCGAAGGAGTAATATGATCATAGCAATATGTGTGACTCATCAACTTTTTAAGCGATTTTCACACTTTTTTTTGGGAAGAGGATGATTGATTCCAAGCAAAAATAATTTTAATTTTGATTGACTCTTTTTTCTACGGCTGAGTGGAAGATCTTCCTATTTTGAAAAATTTGCAGAAACGCCCTATATTCGATTTTTTGAAGTTAACTTCTTAGGCGGCGATGCAAAGTTTCTATGGAGAGTGATATTTGAATGAAAAAATAGTGGCAACAGTGTTCGAACTTGAGGCAACGAATAGTGGCAACGGACTATTTTATTGAACAATCTCTCGGGAACGATTTGTATCAAATTTGGCATATAGATAGTATGTTTGATTCTTAGACTTTCTATTTAGGTGTTGCCACTTCGGGCGGTTTAGAAGGTTGCCACCTATCTCAATTTTTTTTTTAATATACAGCTAGTATGCCAATATGGGTATCAAATTAAAGGTATTTTCGGTCGTACTCCAAATAAAATATTTTCAGGCAGCGTTGCCACCTAATGGCAATTTATTTCTTCCTTCGTATATCGAACAATATCTCGGAAACGGTTGAAGCGATTTATTCTAAGAGTTTCTACTTAGGTGTTGCAACTTCGGGTGGTTTACAGGGTTGCCACCTATCTCAATTTTTTTTTTGAAATATTGAGCAAGATACGCTAATATGGGTATCAAATTAAAGGTCTTTTCAATCGTTTTTCAATTAAGATACTTATTTTCAGGCAGGGTTGCCACCTAGGAAAACTATTATGAAAAACAATTTTTTTGTCCAGAACTTGGTTTTAAGATAAAAAGAAAATAAGATAGATTCGAAATATCTGACGATTTGACAGAAAAAAGTTCCATTACTAGAAAATTATTACAAAATTCAAATTTAAAAGTAAAAATTTAGCAGGTACTTACCTTTAAACATATATCTCTGTTCTTTATTTCATCCAAGCAGTAAATTTATTTGATCTCCTTAATGAAGTTTAGTAGAATGTAAACCAGTTTCTTTCTTTTATATTCTTCAGCTCACTTGAACACAAATTGGCAGAATATCTTATTTTTTTTGTTGATTGCAAGCAAAATCAATTTTTTTTTTTTTTGTTATAAAACTAGTTTGTATGTAAATATGTATGTATGTCAGTATGGTTTCATGAGCCCATCGGACTGCTTGTTCTCACTTTACTAGAACTATTTTTATATGTATGTAAATGAATTTGTTTTAAAACAGTGGACGGACAATTTGAAAGCAACCCGAATGCGAGTGGCTTCGAGGCTTCAAACAGAGAATGGCTCTTGCCAACAAGTGTTACTTTGGACTAAGTAGTCAACTGTATAGTAAAGTCCTCTCTCGACGAACTAAGATCAAGCTCTATAAGTTCGAAATTATGGACAGTGTCAAAAGACGAGATTGCCTTCAGTGGGTTCGATTATCAAACAGATTTATCAGGATGAGCTGTATGAGCTTGGTGCAGCGAATTAAAGCCCAACGGCCTCCCTGACTGGATAAGCCGAGTTTTTCAGTCCGGAACAGAAGGATTTTCAATCCGAAAGCCGAGTCCCGCAGCAGAAGAAGGGAAGGCGTTCACCTAGAGGCTAAGAATATGCCCGCGGTATGTAGGTATGCCTGTCGTAAAAGGCGAATAAAATCCACTAAAGGTAATGACGTGTAGCTTGATGGTTGATCTGTGGATAAGATGCATCTCACCTCTCATTACGAAGCTTCCGCTTTCTTACAGCAGGTTCCACTGGTCATACAAAATTGCTCGCGCGACAGTAGGACAAGCACCGCAAGGAGCTAGTACTGAATCGAAGCAGGTCCATATCCGGCAAAGGACTGCTATTATCAACAACGCTCCCCAAATCCATCTGGGTGTGTTTTGATTCGTTGGGCTCCCTATTCCATCAAGCGCCAATTGTTGATAATGGCACAGCCACAGCCGGGTATAAAAAAGAGAAAGAGATGACGTTTCCCAAGGAATGTGGCAAGACAATTTCCGGTTTTCTGATATTGCAGAAAGCAATACAACAACAAAACAGCTCAAGACTCTGAGAAAGCGACTATTACCATCATATATTCACATAAGAATGTAGACATGTGTAAATGCATTCATGCCCACACTAATGCAACCAACCATTGAGACGCGTTTGCAACAATTATGGCATGAATCCCGTTGTGCCACAACGACAAAACCACATAGACATTGTTACAAAAAAAAAAAAAAGCAACAAACCAACAAGCAATGCAGAGCAAACAACTTACAACAAAACTTGCTATCGAAACGACGAAAGGCAGCTAGTATTTGTTATTGTTGTTGCTACATTTTCAAGCCATTTCTGCTGCTTCAGCTAACCCATTCCCCTCGTTATAGTCAATAAATGCCATACAAAGTGCTGCACACCTGTGCTATTGATTGTGAGAGGGAATGTGGCGAGAACACGCGCGCATGCGTAGGAATGTGTTGCGGGGAAAGATCTTTGGAACAACAAGAAATCATAAATAGCGGCAAAAGAATTTGAAATGCAAATTGGTTACAAAAACGCTTTGTTGTTTATTTTTTATTCTTCTTCTTCATTTTTACATGGTAAGTTTTGTACAATCTGTGGCTCTTTGGGACAAGTGAGGAGCTCGGTTTGTGGTTGGGCGTGCGCTGTTTTTCATGAATTATAAAATTATTACTACGATATGGCTTGGCGAGCGCTGTTAGACCAAGATGTCAGAACCGCCAGACATCACTTATTTTATAATGAATGAAACTATTACTCCTGCATAGTCCTCCCGAGTTAGTATCTAGTGTTGTTAGGCTCGTATCAGTGACAGGACTCCAGCCCTAAGTAGTATCAAAAACTTCAGCCAGACACCTCAAACCTCAAGCACTTTAATCTCATTATTACTTCGCTTTTACTTGTTTCAGCGAATTTGTCCTACTTTGACTGTTTGACGGATCTTTAGATATGAACACTTTAAGAACACTGGTCTTAAGTAGTACCAGGAGTTTTTAGACTTCGTCCCATATCAAAAACTTCAGCCAGATACGTCAAAGCTGAGAAGCTTTCATCATTCTGCTGAGCTTTTACATGTTTAAGCGAGTTTGTCAAACTTTGGCTTTTTTTTAAATGACGGATCTTTACGCAGGTATCATAGAACACTTCCCTTAAGTAGAATCAGGCATTTTTAGACTTCGTCCCATGACAAAGACATCAGCCAGACACCTCGGAGCTCACGAACTTTTATTTTTACTTCGCGTTCACTTGTTTAAGCGAGTTTGTCCTACTTTGGCTGTCGGATATTCACACGTGTGTTGTGAAACACTGGTCTTAAGGAGTTCCAGGAGTTTTTAGACTTTGTCCCATGACAAAAACTTCATCCAGATACGTCAAAACTGGAAACTTTTCATCATTATTACTGAGCTTTCACATGTTCGAGCGAGTTTGTCCAACTTTGGCTGTTTTTAAAAGGCGGATCTGTACACATGTGTTGTAGAACACTGGTCTTAAGTAGTACCAGGAGTTTTTAGACTTCGTCCCATAACAAAAACTTCAGCCAGACACCTCAAAGCTGGGAACTTTTTATCATTCTTACTGAATTTTCACATGTTCGAGCGAGTTTGTCCCACTTTGGCTGCTTTTAAATGGCGGATCTTCACACGTATTTCGTAGAACACTACCCCTAAGTAGTATCGGGCATTTTCCTACTTCGATTCATGACAAAAACTTCACCCAGACACCTCAAAGCTCGGTCAAGTTTGTCTCATTCTTACTTCGAAGACTATCCAGGAATAATGATTTCAAAAAGCAGTGTCTGGCTGCACTGGGATCTTGGTATATATAAATTGGCTTCATTGCACGATCGTTTTCGTCTCGTATGGCCCACCTCACGCCTGCGCTTTCTTCTGTTCTCGCTCACTTTAGCTTGAGCTCTTCAAGCTCAACGTTGTACTTTTGCTATTCTCTCTATAAACTATTTTTGCTTACTTTTTCTAAAACATTAGATATGCTTTTCTTATTATTTTTGTTGCTGTCGAACTAGCCAACTTCTGGCTGCATCTACGCTCAACCAGAGCGAATTGTTTCTTGCTCATATCCGATGGCTCAGCTTGTGGCTTTTGTACTTTTTTTGTTGTTGTTTTTAATGCTATTGTCAGCAATTCTTTCATCATTTCCTCATTTATTCTTTGTGCTTTGGGTTCTTCTGTGAAGATTTTCACCACAGCTTTGTCTGTCGTTGGCTTAAGCTACTTTGGTGTATTGCTGTTGTTTTTGTTGTATTATTGTTGTTGTAAATATTGTACTACTATCGTGACGACTTTTCTACCATCGCTGCCTTTTAGTTAGTTTTTTATTCTTTCTCTTCTAAATGTATGCGACTTCTTGGTTCTTTGTGGATTTTTTAAGGTTAACGTACTAAGATCATTTGCACGTCGCGTTTGCCGTTTAAATTGTCATAAAACTAGCAGTTATTCAATCTTGCCAGTTATTCAATCTTGCATTCGAGGACATTAGTTTCAATTTGAGTTTAACACCTCATTTCACCTTGAAAGGCTCTGAGAGGCCCCTTCCAATCCTGAGGGGGCTATGCCGTCAAACTAATCCTTTTATAAGGAGCTTGGCAACAAAAGCAATCCACGAATATTCTGATGCCTTGCTTAATGTGGGAACTAAACAAAAGGGACGATGGGAAAAGATATGGCTAAAAAAATGAGCAAATATATGACAGAGGATTAGAACGAATTCAAGAGACGAGGCAAGTGAGAAGATGGTGCAAAAGGGTAGTAATAATTTTTTTTTCTTGAAAGATATCATTGTTGTTGGCTTTTTTAATTTTTTTCATAATTATTTTTTAAGTTATTTTTTTTTTTTTTTAATAATTATTTCAACTTTTTTCGAATAATTTTTTTAGTAGTTCAGGCTTAACAACTTTTTTTAAGATACATTTTCTCTTTTTTTTAATTTTTATAAAGCCTAAGGGTCTCATTATGTATGGCGAACGATAGCTCAGACGAACGATTCGCCTGCTCACAAAATCGCATTTTCTTTCATATTTGTTTTTTTATGTCAAAGAAAAGTCGAAAATATTTAAAAAAGCTATGGAGCGAACGAAAATGATAGATAATACGATGGCTATGCGATATTGTGAGCAGACGAATCGTTCGTCTGAGCTATCATTCGTCATATATAATGAGGCCCTAAATAATTTTTGCGGCTCATTTTTATTTATATTTTTTTTTTTGTTAGGTTTTAATTTTTTGTAGCTGAAATTTGGCATTAATCTGTTAAATATTTTTTGTATATTTTTTGTTAAGTTTTCTTTCGCATATAATTTTATTTTTTTTTCAAAATATTTTTGTTTGTTTTTTTTTACTATAAAACCTTTATTTATATTTTTTCGTTTTGTTTTAATATTTTTCTCGTAATTGAAATATTTCGTTAGTTTTAAGAGCTTTTTTTTAAATTTATGGAAAGTGTTCTTTTCGTATTTTCATAAAATATAATTTTGTTCCAAGAATATTTTTTATAAATTTTTTTTTACTACAAATTAAAAAAAATCCAAAAAAAAAAATTAAAAAGCAAATTTTTAAAAACTAAAAATCAAAAATTAAAAGTTTTGAAAAAAAAAAATCCAAATATAAAAAAATGTTTTTCATTTGGTTTTAATTTTTGCTTTTAATTGAGATGTGGCATTAATCTGTTAAAATTGTTTGTTTAGGTTTCGTATTTTATAAATGTAATATAAATTTCTTCGGAGAATATTTTTTTAAAATTTTTTTTTTGTTTTTTACAAAAAACTAAACGAAAAATCCAAGAGAATTAAAAAAAACAAATTTAAAAAAAAAATATAAAAAATTTTTAATTTCAAATTTTAGAAAATTGTATATTTTTTTAATTTGCAAAAATTCTGTCTTTCTTGGGCGCCCAAAATCGCCTAGGGGGTTAAATGATATTTTAAGTAGGCTTAAAAATTCTATATTAAATTCTGAACTCAATTTTTTGTGTTAATATCTCTAAAATATCTAAAATTTGTGTAGGATGTTTTTTGTAAAAATATTAATTTTTAATTCAGTTTTTTCGAAAATATCTATTTTTTTTTTGTATTTTAAATTTTTTTCAAAATTGTATTTTTGCAGTCGCTGTAAAAAAGTTTTTTACACATATATGTACTACATTTGTTGCTAAGGTTTCTTTTGTATTTACTTTTTAAATAGTCTGTTTTATGTTTTTTCAACATTTTAATTTTTTTGAGATACATTCACGGGATTTCTGTTAATTTAAACGTAATTCTTATCATTCCTTTTTATTTTTCGCTTTTTTATTTTTATTTTTTAATTTTTTTTTAATTTTTTTTTAAATTTTTTTTTAAATTTTTTTTTTTAATTTTTTTTTTTTTAGTTTTTTTTTAATTTTTTTTTTTAATTTTTTTTTAATTTTTTTTTTAATTTTTTTTTTTAATTTTTTTTTAAATTTTTTTTTTTAATTTTTTGTTTTACATTTCAATGCCTTTTACGTAAAATTTGTTTCTGTTTCACGATTTTTTTCTTGAAACAAAATTTTTTCAATTAAGTTTTTAATTTTTCTTTTTACTTGTTTTTATAATCTGTTTTGTGATTTTTATTGTTTTTTTTTTTTTTTAAATTAATTTGTCTAGATTTTTAAATAATTTTTTTTATTGATTTATGAATATTTTTTTTTTTTAATTTTAATGACAACTTTTTTATATCAATTTTATTTTTATCGCGCAACATATTTTCAGAATTTTGTTTTTACTTTTTTAAGATACCTTCTTTTATGCTTTAGCATACAAAGCTTTTTAGAATTTTGTATTTAATTTTGTTTTTTTTCAATTAAATTTTTTTTTAATTAAAATTTAATTTTTTCGATTAATTTTTATTTTTTTTTTCTATTAAATTTTTTTTTCAATAAAATTTTTTTTTCAATTAATTTTTTTTTTTTTTTTTCAATTAAAATTTTTTCATTTATTCGTTGTAATTTTTTTATTGTTTTTTTTTTTCTTATCTACTGGTTCGATTGTTGTTGTCAATAACTTATTGAAAATTATTTTCCTCGTTAGTTCAAATGCTTTTTCAATCATTTAATTTCTTCCCAGCCACTTTTCCAGCAGCGTTCTGGATGATTTTTGTCAGTTATGCGCTCGCGTATGAGGAACTGGTTACACAAATTGGGTCAACTATGTACGCATAGCCAGCGAGTTAGCCACATATCTTAGTTGCATATATACATACATAAATATCTCTCTTTGTATAGGAGATATGATTAAGTCAATCTTGCATGCCCGCTAGCCTCTTATCAATTTTTTGCTCCTCCTTTTTACTGTTTTTTATACCCAGCTGTACTTGTACACAGGGTATTATAACTTTGTTAGGATAACGGTTGGTTGTACAGGTATAAAGGAATCGAGATAGATATAGACTTCCATATATCAATATGATCAGGATCGAAAAAAAATTTGATTGAGCCATGTCCGTCCGTCCGTCCGTCCGTCCGTCCGTCCGTCCGTCCGTCTGTCCGTTAACACGATAACTTGAGCAAATAATGAGATATCTTCACCAAATTTGGCATGCGTACTTATTTGGGTTCAGAATAGATTGCTATTGAAAATGGGTAAAATCGGACCATAACCACGCCCCTTTTTCGATATCGAAAATTTCGAAAAACGTATAAAATGGGTTAATTCAATATTAGAAGCAGCTACAATGATAAAATTTGCAATATGTATTGATTTAGATGTTCTAAGGCCGATTTTATAAAAAATTTTGAAAAGGGGGCGTGGTACCGCCCACGTATCTTTGAAGAAATTTTAAAATTTTGACTCTTAATAACTTCAGAACAGTTTATGATAGTATAACGAAATTTCGTAGAGGACATACTATTGTTGTGGTAAATTCAGCTATAGAAAATAAACGAAATCGCTTCGCGACCACGCCTACTTTTTCATAAAAGTTATATTGAAAGGAGGTGGAAATATTGAAAAGTCCATATCTAATTAACTGATTTCGCTATAATAATATAATTTGGTACATACATCAACTTTCATATTCTTTACATAATTTTTTCAAAATTTTGGAAAGTGGGCGTGGCACCGCCCACTTATGAGTAAAGCAATTTTAAAATTCGACTGCTAACAACTTCAGAACGGTGTGAGATAGATTTACGAAACTAGGTACCAGGCATGTTATGTTTATGTAGAGTACTACCACAGAAAATAAGAAAAATCGGTGAACGATCACGCCCACTTTATGTGCACAGCTGGGTATGTAATGTTCGGTTTCACCCGAACTTAGACTTCCTTACTTGTTTTTGTCTGCGTTTTACAAAATTTAAATATTTCATTTATTATGTAAATTTTTATGATTTCGTTTTTAGGTTTATTTTTATTTTTTTTTAGACGAAAGTTTAACGCATATTATTAGCATTAAATTTTATTATTATAATTTTCTTATAAAAAAATGGTAAATTAAATTTCTTTCTCCATTCACTTTGAAAAGTAAAAAATTCAATGAAAATGCTCGCCTGAAGCACCGCGGACCGACCGATCAAGTTGCAGTAGTGAAAAAACGTGTATTTGTATGTACGTGGGTCATTCCATGTTTAATTGACAGATAGTTAGAATCGACCCCTTTCGATTTGAATGAATTTTGGTGGGAAGAAAAATGTTTTTTTAAAATTCCGAATTTTGTAAAATTGAAAATTTTTCAAAAAATACCCTTTTTGTGTATCATATCTATAAATTTCAGGATATTTTTATATATATCAAATATACTGTAAAAAAAATCTTAAAAAAAAATTTTGAATTACTAATTTTAGAAAATTGTTAATTTTTTAGGTAAATCGTAAAATTATTAAATTTCGGACTCAATTTTTCTTTTTTCGTATTAAATTTCTGATATATATATATGTATCAACAGATTCCTAAAACTTTCCCAAAGAATTAAGTTTTTTTAAATTGTTTTTCCAATTTTTTTCCCCCAATTATTTTTTTTTTTTGTTTTTTCCCCAATTTTTTTTTTTATTTTTTTTTGTTTTTTTCCCCAATTTTTTTTATTTATTTTTAATTTTTTCCCCAATTATTTTTTTTTTTTTTTGTTAATTTTTTCCCCCATTTTTTTTTTAATGTTTGTTTATTTATTTTTTTTTCCAAAATTGTTTCTTTGTTTACTATTTTTAAAGGGTCTTTTTTGAAAAAATTTAATTTTTTAACTTATTTTTGTTGTTTTAATTTTTTGATTGTTTTTTTTTTTAATTTTTTTTCCATAACTGTGTTTTTTGTGATATTTGTGAAAGGTTGTTTGTTGTAAAATATTGATTTTTTAACTTTTTTTAAAATTATTTTCCAATATTTTTGAAATTTTTTTCCCAATTTTTTTTTCAAAATTTTTATTTTAATATTTTTAAAAGGTGTTTGGAAAAATTAAAGTTTCCTGAAAGTGGAAATTCCAAATTTTTTTTTAAACCGAAAATTGTTTTTCAAAGTATGTATTTTTTGTATGTATCTGTAAGTATTCTCTATAAAAGTGTCAACCTTTTTTTTTAAGTACAGTAGGTTTTGAAAAATTATAAAGCAAAATATGAAAAGAAAGAAAACAAATAAAAAAAAATTAATAAATTTTGAAAAAAATTAATAAGTTTTGAAAAAAATTTTTAATCATGAGAAAAAATTTTAGTTTTCAAAAAAGTGTTTTAATTAAAAAAATGTATTTTAACTAAAATAGTCTTCGAAAAGCAAAAAAAAAAAAAAAAACAGGAAAAATTAAAAATTTGTCCAACTAGAAAAAATAAGTTTTGAAAAACAGAATTTGAATTATGGAAAAAAATTTTAATTAAAAAAAAAAATAATAGGGGTATTCTATCTAATTTTTTTTTTGTTCATAAAAACACAAGAAATTTTTTGATGGTGCATGAAACAAATTGTGAAAAAAATTTTGCAATTTTCACAAAAGTGTGTTAATTTCTAGTGTTTTTTATGAAAAAAAATTTAAAGGGATCCACTAATAAATTACTTTTTAAAGAAATATTTTTAGTTTAACAAAAAAAAATTATTTTTTAAAAGAAGTTTTATCTACTTTTTCAAAAAAAAAAAATAAAAAATTATTTGAAAAAAATTTTACTTTTGAAAGAAAAAAATTATTTGTTTTTTTTTTTTTTTTTTTTTTTGTATTAAGCAGAAAGTGCGTACGATTGTTTTGAAGTACAGTCGGCTTCGAATCAAAATTAAAAATAAACAGGAAAAAAGTAAAAACTTGCACAACTTTTTTAAACAAAAAATGTAAGTTTGAAAAAGAAAAACTTTTTATGAAAAATAATTATTTAAAAAAAAAATGATTTACAAAAATAATTATTTAAAAAAAAACTTATTTACTAAAATTAATGTTGAAAAAAAAAATTTTAATTAATAATTAAAACAATTCGTTTTGCAGAACTTCGTTTTATAATAAAAGAATACACCCCACCAAAATTCGTTCGAATCAAAAGCAGTCGATTTGACATGGATAGACCCACCTGCTAATATCATTTAAGCCATTCCTAATACATACACACACACTACATACAAACAAATGTATCTTTAGTAACTGCTTTACAATTTTCTCTCCCTTTTTTGTAACTTTTTTTTTTTGTTGCTTCAAAATGCTTTTATATGTATAGGTATATATTCCACCGATATAGTATTACCACCAACTTTTGTTATAACTTTTCTTCTTTTGCCACACGAACTAACCGTTTTTTCCCGTCCACATAGACAAACTCACACATGGATACACGAATACTTTTTTCCTTTTCAATATTCTCTCCACACTACACTGCACTTTTAGCCAATTTTCTATATAAATTTTGCCATCAGCGTGTTTTATGTATGTATGTTTGCACAATGTATATATATGTACTTTGTACTATCTTTTCTCCCCGCTTTTACCTTTCCACCTTGGCTAACAGTTTTATATTGTGAGCCCCGCTTTGTATTCCGTTTCGCACAACCTCAACCGACGACAGGTAAACTCAGACTGACTTTGTTGGCTAAACGTTGTTGCTCAGTTAGTACTCACCTACCTAATCGGTCCGCTACCATGAATGAGTGTTCATGTTCCGATACGGCACCCTCTCAACGTTATCAACATCGTTATTTGGTGCCTCCTCAGCTTCGGTGTGTGGTGGTGCTGTACACTCCATGGTTTTGAATACCCGGCTTATGATCGTTTGTCATTTGGTTGTTGTTGTTATTCGGTTATTTTGTACGTGTACTCATAATCAACAGTTGAATCTTACTAAGTACTGTAGTTACTACAGTGTAGTACTATGTTGTTGCTGTTGTGCTTATTTTATTTGCTTGTCATTATTATAAATTTGTTCGCACATCCAAAACGGATAAGAAGAGAAACCGGCAAATACCGCAGGTGATATGTATTTGTGGATAATGGTTATTCGGTTCGGTAGGTATAAAGTATTTGAGCTAAGAAAGATCTCAGGAAGCTCGAAATTTCATTCGGAGAAAATTCGGTCTATAATTGTTTCATCACCTCACGTTACCTCACCTAGGGCGATCCCGACAATCAAGTACTCGGTTTTATAGAGTACAAACTTATACCCAGGGGCTCCATCCCACGACCTCTATTCCTTATACACAATTTTTCCGCGGTTACTGGAGATTATCTTCGTATATAAGACTTCGCGGATATGCTTTGTTATGTCCCTTGGGACGGATCTCTGTCCTTAAGGTCACGATTTTGGTGTCTGGGATTGTGAGAGTTCAGAGGGCAGAAGTTCGATCGGTTAAAAGTGTGGAAAGGCTTGTTGTTGTTGTAGCATTACTTCGCCCTGCCTAGTCGAAAGATCTGTTTATAAAATGTTACGACACGGAGCAGACAGGATATTGATGTTGAGCCCTTTTCCGGATATAAATCCGCTAAGTTCCGGTGAGCAGACCCAAAAAGCCTGGGAACGCCGTAGTGATAGATGTTTATCTTTGTACTGAGTTCGTTAGGGGCGCCATTTCCCCCCCAGCTATAACCGCGCAGTTATAGGAGTAGGGGCACCTCTGCTAGTGAGGGCAGCCTCGATAGGACACTACCCTGCGGTACGACCTGGCTAATTCGAAGGATTTTTTGTTTAACTATGGCCCACACCTAACACCATCAGGGAGCTGTATCCTCAGTAGATATAGGATAGGTGTGGCTTGATTGAATACGTCGAAAGCCTTTGCAACCGGCGACAAGTGTTATAGGACTATACGAGACTTGGAAGGGGAATCACTCTCGTTTTATTCCATAGCCTCTTGGGGTTTTTTACCTTACCGATCCTTGTACGCGATCGAATTCGCTAGGGCTTTAACAGTGGTCCATAGTTTGCCTACACCATCGGGGGTTTGCAGAGTGGATATTTCTTCGCACTTCGCTGCGTTCCGTAACCGGATGTATCCGCTGGTGTTTCGGGAGAATAGAAGATAATTCCCAAGCAGAAATAAAGCCACGAGCGGCAGATTCGACAACCTTGCGAAATTCGCAATGCCAAACAACGGTTGAAGTATGTAGATCAGCAAATGAGATCTCTGTAAATGTCGTAAAACTGTCTCAATTCTTTACTTACTTACTTTAAATAACCATAATAACCGCCAAGACAAATTTGACCGCTCAAGATATCCCGCCAGTCGCTTCTTTGTTAGGCCAACCAGCAACAATTGGACACATCACATAATCGCAGATCTATCTCTATTGGCACTTCAATTAGCGTGTCCCGCTTCCACTGGCGGGTGCCGATTAGAATATCTTCTGAGGCGGAGCACAACATGGACTAGCCAGCGAAGCCACTATGTTTTAATAACGCTGAGCTAAATAGTTGTCTTTCGACGAATTTTTTCGAAATTGCGTTGAGAGCAATCGATTTGTCTTCCCAAACCCATATCTACCTACAAAAATGATTACAATTTAATATACTAGCTTTTAATGTAAGCAATTAAAGTACCTTAGAAATGATGTTGCCCTTACTTGCAGACTTAATTCATCATACACTCAGCTACAACATTCTTTCTGCATGCATACTTTCAATAATATAAAATCATCCTCATTGCATTTTTCTCCAATTAATACATTCATTTAAATATTTACGTAAATATTTATTATTAAGTAATAAAAATTAAAACACATAGTACAAGCATACTACGAAGCGTTACTTCCTTTCCTTTTTCATTTTACAAACGTATGCAAAACTTTGAATTTAAAAAGAAAAGAAAAAATTAATCTTTAATTTATATAATATATATATATATATATGTATTTAGTAAGTATATTTTACGTAGATAATGACTTTTCGCTTCCAAATGCCAAAGGAAGGACACTTCAACAGAATTTCCAGCGGTTGCCGCATTCGTTGCACATGACGAATGTCGTCATAGGTTCATCGGAGGAACGCGTTTGCAATTGATTGTAAGTACAGTTGCGTTTCTTACATTTGCCACATTTGAGGAGATCGGTTTTGGTGCCTTGCACTGTGGCCAATTGTGCATCATTGATTGCTTCTTTAACGAATTTCTCACGCAATTTCTTCATTTCATCGCTAGCCATTTCTTCGGGTGTCATGCGCGCCAGCTGCTGTGCTGTTACAGCGCCACACATAAAATTGCTGCGCAATGTTGGATTTTTGGCATCCTTCAAATTTGCGACACGTGAACGTACACGATTTTTATATTTCATATCGGTATTTTTGAATTCCATATAAATTGCTTCCTCGAGTTCAATAGCCATATCTTCGGGCTCGGGACAACCTTCGATGGGCTCACCAACTTTGAGTGCATTACATAGCATTTCACGGCATTTAAGGCGCACCGCATCAGTCATGCCACCACCGCTTGGATAAGAGGATTGCATTGAACGGCGATCATCTTTGCCGGCCGATGACGATGATGCACTCGAAGACTTTTTATCATCATCGCGTTTCTTATCTTTTGATGAGCTAGATGATGATGTACTTTTGTCTTTGTCTTTGCTTGAGGAGGATGAACTTGATTTACTGGATGATTTCGAAGCGCTACCAGCTGAGTCTTTCGATGCGCTACCACCACTTGGCGTATTTGGTGTGGCAAGAAAACGTTTCCAATTTTTGATAAGCGTTTTGGCCAAGGCAATCACTTCCTCATCTTTGCTACTCTTGCGTAGTTCGTTGACAGTCATGCCTATGCGTGTTTTAGTTAAGATTTCCAAATTTATGTTGAGTGTTTGCAATGCTTTGAGTAAGTCCAGCGCCTGTTCCTGTCCCTGAAAAAGAGTGAAAATGTAGTTCAAATCAAAAACTTGCTTTATTTTACTCATTAAAATATTTTCAAAAAAACGTTGTCCAACTATCACTTAATCTGCGCGCGCATTTTGTCTGTTTTCATGCAGAAAATGTTTGTATGCGTGTTCACACCGGGGCGGCTTCACTGAGCTCCACCATTGTACCCATTTTTTTTTTTTTTCATTTACTTACCGCATCCTCGTCTGACGTAATCTTCTGCATTTTCTTTTGTATTTTGAAAACTTCTTCCTCCACGCTCATCTTGGCAATCTTTTTTTATTGCTTTTTCACAACAATATAAGTTTTTTCAATGATTTTTCCACAATTTTCGGTATATCGTCCACGAACCAAGCACAATTTTTTTTTCGTTCAAAATATACAAAGCATATTGGCTGCGATTGCAATGGTTATCAAAAATTTGCGGCGTAGCTGCCAGATCGCATATTTGGTTGTGGTTTGGCATTACAGTGAAATTGCTCACTAAACACAGCTACAGTTTTGTCAAGAAAGTGTTTTCACATGCTGGAAATATTTAAAAAAAAAATCCATAAAAACACAAGAAGTCTGGAAACAAAGTGGCTATGTTGTTGTTGTTTTTGTTGTTGTTGTTGTTGTTGTTGTTGTTGTTGTTGTTGTTGTTGTTGTTGTTGTTGTTGTTGTTAAGAAAAAAATACTCCCCGAAGGTTTGGGGAGTGATGTCGAAATTGACAGTCCTTGGCCGGATATGGGCCCGGTACGCTCCGATACTCCCTTGCGGTACTTTCCGACTGTCTCGGAAGCGATTTGGTATGACCATTGGAACCTTCTAGGTCATGTCATCCCTCCATCCGTGAGGAAGGAGAAGATGGGTAAAAGTAGGTCGCCTCCCAGTTGGTGTACCCTGGGTAACGCTAAATGACCTACATAGCCTACACGGCTAGTTTCTTGTATTGCCGGTTCTACGAGAACGGTACCAGTACTTGTGCTGTACCCATCGTGCCGAAACGACCCGGGCCGTTTTCTTATATCGACCCGGCCAAGAGCAATACACTCGAGGTGACCCTGTCTGACATTTTGGCAGGGCTACACCTCGCTACAACAACAACAACAACATGGGTAATGACAGGTGAGAGACATCATATCCGTACATCGGCCATCGAGTTAGCTCGTCATTACCTATGTGCATATTAATCCCTCTTACGACCGATATGCCTACCTCGGCCATATTCTAAGCTCCTAACCCCCAGGGGCAGCCTCTTACGATCGTTATGCCTACCTCGGGCATATTCTAAACCCCTAACCCGAAGCTTTTTTACAATAGCGGGATCTCCGGATTTTGAAATGACAGTCCCAGGGTCCCGAGATTTTTCGGATTATTTTAGATGCAGTCCAGGGAGATTTATCAAAAGACTCGTCTGTCCTTAGTAGGTTTCATTTTGTTTTGATATTTCGATGTGTGGGAAAATTTTTGAGTCTCTTTTGTATGGGAAAAAATACTCAAAGTCAAAAATGAGATTTTGATTTGATATGAAAGAAAATTTTTTTTGGTTGCTGTTGTTGTAGCAGTACTTCACCCTGCCTAGACGGAGGATCCACTTATAAAAAGTTACATGACGGACGAGCCAGGTTTGTGCTGATGTTGACAATGCTTTGCCGTATATGAATCCGTTACGTTCCCGCGAAAAACACCTTGTGGTACTAGCCCAACTGTGTTGGGAACTACTTCAAAGTGGAATTTAATCGCCTCTTACGACAGGCATACCAACCTCGGGCATATTCCAAACCCCTAACCCATAGGGGTCTTTTTTTGGTTCATCTGAAACGTTTAAACAACCCATGCATGCCAGATGTCGTTCGAGATGCGCGATGTCTCTTCTCCACTCAAATGCAAACGTTCAACTCATCTGTCAATGCATCGTGCTGCGACAAACAATCAGGACTGTTCTGAAATCCGATCGGAATTGATTCCTCAATCCTATAGAAATCGATAAATTCGAATATAGGGCAAATCCGATTCGAACTGTCAAAAATCAGCTGTTTCTTGAATTTTATTGCAATTTTGTGAGTTTGTGGAAAAATTTACAATTGTTGAAAAATTTTGCAAAAAAATGAGATTGTAAGAATTTCATGGAATTTGAGTGCTGCTAAAAAAATAAATAAAGTAAAATAAAATAGCATAAAAAATAAAATAAAGTGAAATTAAATAAAATAAAATAAAATTAGTTAAAATAAAAAATGAGTGCTGCTAAAAAAATAAATGAAGTAAAATAAAATAAAATAAATTAAAAAAATAGATATAATATAAATAAATTTAAATAAAAAATTATAAAAATTATACTAAAATACGATAAAATAGAAGAAGGAAAAAAATAAAATAAAATAAAACTCAAATAAATTAAACGAAATAGGTAAAATAAAAAATATAACAAAAAAATTAAAAATAAATAAATTTAAATAAATAAAATTAAAAAAAAAAACAAAAAAAACAGAAAAAATAAAATAAGATAAAACTGAACAAAATTAAATAAAACCAAATAAATAAATAAAAAAATAAATAAATTCAGATAAAGTAAAACAAAAAGAAAAAACTAGGTAATAAATAAATATTCTTGTCTTTTTTCCTTTATGCACATATAAAAATCAATTAATTTATACAAATATATTCAAACCACGCCTTATAGATACGTTTTCTTATTTTATTTTCCTCGTTTTCGAAAAAAAATTAAATTCTGCTAACAAATGCCTCGTCGGATTTATTTAAACTGATATTTCCGACAGGTTCGAGTACAGAACACCAAATACGGTGAAAAAATCGGATTCAAACACTGATTCCGATAATTTTTAATGGATAGGATTTGAGAACACGATTCTGCATTTTCGATCGGATTCAATTCCGATTCCGACAGATGTCAGATTTCAGAACAACACGGATTGATTGTGACGCCGCTATTCCTCCTCCACACTCATTTTTGCAAATTTGGTGCGTGCAAATGTACTATAACTTATGATACATTTACACTGCACCAAATGCGTTGCATTTGGCGAAGTTATTTCGAGAATGTTTGTCCGCAGAATGAATTTGTTTACCAAATTAGATGAATTTAATTTGACCTAATTTTGTGATCAAATTCAATCTGCGGATGAACGGTCTCGAAAAAACTTGGCCAAAAGTGACGCATTTGGTGCAGTGTAAACGTAGCTTTAGATATCATATCATTGTTGTTGTTGTTGTAACGAGGTGTAGCCCTGCCTAAATGTCAGACAGGGTCACCCCGAGTGTATTGCTCTTGGCCGGGTCGATATAAGAAAACGGCCCGGGTAGTTTCGGCACGATGGGTACAGCACAAGTACTGGTACCGTTCGCGTAGAGCCGGCAATAAATAAAAGAAAGTAGGCCATGTAGGTCATTTAGCGTTACCCAGGGTGCACCAACGGGGAG
>CAXKVI010000003.1:118206261-118223761 GCA_964058755.1 Campiglossa producta
AGTGGAATATTAAATCGTATTTTCAAATTATTAAGTGTCACAATGGTAAATAAAGCAGTTATCAATGTCACAGCCAAGTTGTTTATAGGATTAAAACCAATGAAGCTGAGATAGGCGTTTATAAAACGAAAATTCGATGGAACAGCTCTCTCAACAACAAAGGAAGATATAATTCATCGCATTTCCAAATTATTAAGTGTCACAATGGTAAATAAAGCAGTTATCAATGTCACAGCCAAGTTGTTTATGAAGCTGAGAAAGGCGTATTTGAAATGAAAATGCGATCGAACAGCTCTCTCAACAACAAACGAAGATATAATTCATCTCATAACAAGGCCGTTATTACTACTGTGACGAATTCGATGATTCCTTGATTATTTTCCCTGAGTTCGATCACTGTACGTTAAATAAAACACTCCGATTCTGCTTAATAAGTAGTACGCTTTATTCAGTACTAAAAACCGTAGTACAATATCGCGGGTTAATTCACTGTTCAGTACTTCACTGTACAACACTTCAAAATAAACTGATTGATTCGCGTTGTCTTTGCGCGGTTTATATACCCTAGCAGACAGCAGCTTCACAACCTAGAAATGTCTACACATTTCTGGTTTAATCGCGCAACCGTGTTCTCGAAACGTTTATCTATCGTCATCTCCTCTTTGTGCCACATTCGCAAACCTGCCTCTCGCGCTCACAGCTATAGTTGTGGTAGTGACGCTAATGATAGAAATACGCTAGAGTTGGGAGATGAGCGATTCTTGAGAACATTCGCCACACTACTTACCAATCTTCAAATACCTGACACACCCTGTATTCCAAAATACCCCACCCAGTCAACCGAAAAAATTTAAATCCCAACAATTGCGTATGCTTTCGACTTTATTTAAAAAGAATCATATTCATAATGCTTTTGCACATTTTTTATTTATTTATAATATTTTGTTTTCTACCCCCAACTAACAACCCGCATATCTAACTAACGCTTCAAGTACACCCCCAACCATATTATTGTTATTTAAATTGCTTGCTGCACAGTAGCGTTTAATTTATTTTATTGCAATAATAATAGTTTCATACATATTACGGCTTTGTTGCAATTTTGCGATTTGATTTGTTTGCAAATTTATTTATGATCGTAATTTCATATTTTTTGCTCAATGTTTTTTGTATGCATATTAATACTTTCATTTTTTTTTTGTATATTTTTTGCATTTGTTTTTAGTATTTACTTAAATATGCTAGTTATTGAAATTGTTCTGTTAAATAACAATGCGCTTGGTTTTAAATTTTTTGTGTGAATTTTTTCTTATTTTCTTCAATTTATTATTTGCTTTATTAAATTCTAAATGTGGCGTATCATAAAAAAATCGTAATTTATTAATGTTTATTATTTTTATATGCATTTTTGCTTAAATTTGCCGCTGCCATAATTATTGTAATTTATATGCATGAACGTTTGCTTTTTTCTTATATTTGCAATATCATATATTGAAAAGCTCTGAAAAAAAGAAAAAAATTTCAAATAAATTTTATTTTATATATAATTTTTTAACTTTTGTAAATATATATATTGTATGTATTAAAACAAGGCGAGGTTCTTAAATGATTTTTATACTTTATTAAAAATTTAATATATAATTTAACTAAGCAATTTGTTAGCGATATTATGATTTTTTATTTGATTTAATTAAAAAATATATTATGCCTGTAGGCATACAATAGGGTGTTTCATTTGTAGACGGACTTTTTTAAACCTAGCCAGATTGTTTTAGCTAGGAAAAATAAAATCATTTGTAAAAGGCGCACCCTACTGTGATTCCATTTTTCAAAATGGTTGCTTAAATCATTTAATTTAGTCTGTAGAAATCTTTAAATTTAAAAAGAAAAATGTCGAGTTGATGTTTTACGTACCTAATCTAATGTACGCTTCATTGAATTTTGGAACAATTCTCTTGATGGTAGAAAACCGTGTATTGGATTTTCAAAAACACCTAATCGAAAAATACGCGCCAGTTATCAAATTTTTTTCTTTGAATCACCCATTTATCATATATCCCAACGAGCATAATATATTTTAATTTTCGTATTTATTTTACATATTTTTTTCAAAAAAGCAAAAATTTTATTTATTTATTGTAATGCTAGTCCTTAATGATTTTGAATATTTTTATTTTTTGTATTTTCATATTGTTGCTACTATTTCTTAATTAATTTTTTATCTTTTTCTTGGCAGAGTTAAGCATTAAAAGCGAGTAGTAATCGTTTATGCGGTTTACGAGTGTTGTTTTTTTTTTTCTTGGTATTGCTTTATGTGTGGTTTTTGCGTGAGCGGGTGTGGTTGTGAGTGTGGTTTTGCAGTTCTCTAAGCCCGTTTTTCTTTTAAATTTTTGAAATTCTAAATTGCAAGCGTGTGAAATGTGAAATTTGCGGGAAATATGCATTTTTGGTTACAATAACTTTGATTTTTTGTCTGATTTAGATTTAGTTTTATTTTTAGCCTTAAGTTTTTGTTTGTGTTCGGAAATATAGCAAAGCCTTTCTTAGTACCGAGTACCTGCTTGGTTTTATTTGTATTTTTTATATTTTCACCTTATTCGCTATAATTTGTATATTTATCACTCCGTTTTTTGTTAATATTGCAGAACAATTTGAATACAAAACAATAAAGCTGAAGAGCTTTTCGTTGGAAGTGTGTTTTGTTCTAAAATTTCCATCTAAAAGCTCAACATTCAACTCAAAATTGTGAACAAAATTTCTTATTAACAATTATTAGGTACTTGAATAATTATAAATATGATGATGTTATGATAAGTATTGTGGGTAGTTTTATGGAAAACTGAGTTAGGGGGCAGTAGGCGTGTTTCGAAAAATTAAGTCGCCTTCAAGGTACTACAGTTGAATTACACATAGATAAGTTACAATAATTTACTAAAAATAATCCTAAAAGTAATCAACAATTTTTTATAAGAGTACATTTACAGTTAAGTATGTGAAAAATTACATTTAAATATTTTACTAAATATAATTGGCTATAAATGTAGATGAGGGAAAACTCTAATTATGATATGACAAACACAAGTTTGGTTATAATTTTGTGAGCTTTACACATTTATTGTAAGTCTAGATCGGAATTAAGGCTCCAAAAACATTTTTCATAGCTTGCAGCATACGTTGGAGCTGCGATTATTTTAAAAATATTCTGGTCGTTTGCGAACCGAGAGGTATGTAGGTGATCTTCCATTCAGTTATAATATCTATATTAATTTTGTTCTTTTTAATTTTTGTCTTTAAAGATCACCAAATTATTCAATGGAATGCTGTCAGTGGGCGAGACATCCAGAGAAACCTGATAGAAAGAGAGCCTTTTGATATGCGTTTTCGCACAATTCATAAGTGGAATAAAATTCAGAATTAGAGTATCGGCAGAGTGAATAAAAAGAGTTTAAATGCTTCATGTAAGTACTGCATGTATTCGAAAAATCAGCCGTGGAATATTTAAGTAAATGTTATAGTCAACTTGCACCCAATAAATATGAAAAATTTACTTTTGGCCCCTAAGGCTACAACTTGAGTTGAGTTCACTGTTTCCCAATAGTTTTGCAAATAAATTTTGTTTCGAAACATGTACGCCAGTTAAAGAGTTTGAGATAGACAAAAATTTTTGCTAAAAAAACAAAAAAAAAAAACATATACCAATTGAGAACACACTTAAATTGCGTGTTTTTTTTTTTTGGAAATTTTGATATGCTACAATGTTTTTTTTTTTATTATTCTAATAATGAGTTCAACCACAAATTTCAATCAATCATATGTCTTGTATCTAGTGTTAATTGCACAACTCGCATACTAATTAAGTTATTATAAGTATATATATTTAAAAATTGTTTTTGTGTTAAATGTTATTTTAAAATTAATTTATTAAACTGAAAATGATGTGCTCATAATAAGTTCGCGAGCTTCTCGGAAGCTAAATAAATATTGTTTTACTTTATTGTTCGTAATCAAGACTTAAACTTATTTAAGTACATTAATATTATTTTTTACGTTCAAGGGTCAGTGAGGTCAAATGGAGAGGAGGTTTCGGAAAGCCATAAGGTTAGACAATTTGAAGTCGAATCGTGTTTGATAGAATTCTATTTGTTATAATGACTTACTTCTCTGCCACTTCACTGACAGGTACCGAGAGGATACACCGTCTATAGAAACGTTACTTTAGAAACTCCAATTGACTGACTGAGCCTTCTCGCTGGTTTCTTCAAACGTATTTATGTTATTAAAATTCTCACAACACAAAATTTCTCTACTTTCTACATTCACGTATCCTTCCATACCACCAATTATAACATTCGATTTTAAATAAGCGTAATTATACAAGTAAACGGTTTCGTCAATTTATAAAAACAACAATAATTGTGTTGCTTTGAGTAGCATTCATAACTTAAGGAAATAATATTTCGAATTAAAAAAAATTTAGTCTACTAGTTTATGTTGTGATCGTTGAACAGTGATGTATGCAGGTATGCCTTGATTCGAAATAGTTGCTGCACTCACGCGTTTTCATAGAATTACATATTACATACTTAACAGATCTGAATACAGCATATGTAAATTTACATATTATCACTATACATTGTTATGATATTTTGAAATTTGTTTTTACATAGTTAAATTTTATTTCCTAGTTATCATGCCAACAATTCTGTGTTCAAACATTTCAATTAAACTATTCATTAGCATACAGTTAACAGTTAAATTTGGTCAGTTATAGGCGCCTTAAATTTTAGTGGATACGAATATGTTTTATAGTATTGCGCTTGCCCATTTTTGCAGCTCCCTAAATTTGCTGTTTGCTTTTTTGTAATGCGTTTTCTTTTAATTTTATTATCTTGCTTTATTTCTCGTTAAGCATTTCGGAGTATTTTTTATTAGCTTTATTTTATACATTTGTTTTACCGTTTGCCAATTCTATTATGTTGTATTAGTAAGAGTATTTAGTATTTAAGTATGAGTATGAGTCGATAGAATGGATGCTTTAGTAAGAATGTACTTTTTTATACATTGCTAGATCTAAGACTTGATTCACGTATTGTATGTATGTTTTTGTTTGCAGGTATAACTACGAACATAGTAGTGGAATCTTGAATTAAAAGAACGTAGATGCAGAAACTTTAAACTACCTAGCAGGAATATAAGGACACATATCCTAAATGATTTATTATGGGAAAGGGTATTTTCGAAAAATTTAGCAGTGAAATATAAAAAAATTTCTCAAATTTAGGAGATCGCAGAAACTCTTAAAGGCTGGTTTACACGGGTCGATTTTTATCGTTCCACTGCTCTCTACCTTCAAATACAAGGTCCAGATAGATCAAATTGCCATGGACACGGTGGAACGACAAAAAATCGACCCGTGTAAATCAGCCTTAACTGACTTGCGAAATAAAGATCGTTTTGGATACCGTAAGAAGCAGCCGTATTCATCCAGGAATACAGGGATACCAATCCTAAATTATATGTCACGGAGATATGTGTTTTCGCAAAATTCAGTAGGTAGTGGAATATTAAAAAACATTCAAACTATTCATGAAATCCCCAGGGACTCCTACTGGGGTAGGCACCCATGTCATGAACTATAGCAAAAAAAAAGATGCCAAGTTCAATTTGGACACCGCAAAAAGCAATTTCTGCGGAAAAGATTTCAAAACTCCACTACTATTTTTTACGAGTTCGCACACTCATTTTCTGACACTTGGTTTACTCGACCACTGTAATCTGTAGATTTTTATCACTTCGTAACACAGTACCGCATTCTCGAGGCTTTGGAGATAATGCTATCTATACTTCTCCTTCTCTACGTTAAGTCCAACTACATAACACTTAAAAAAAAATACTTTTGAAAATAAAAAAATCTTTTTTGATAATTTTCTAAATACGAGCCTATGATAAATGTTGAGTTATGCTGATCATTCCTGCTATTTGTGTGGAGTGTTATCTATAACGATTACCGAGTTGAAAGTTTAAGCTTTTCTTCGTTTTTCTGTAAGTTCAAATTACAGCATTTTTCTTATACTTTTAAATTTGATATCAAGCATAGCTAATTTTTACGTTTTTTGGGTTTCTCACATTTTCTGCTTTCGTGTTTCTCACATTTTGTTTCAACAGCAGTTAAATTTTGTAATCGTTTTGTAAGCTGTTAGCCATTTTCATCTTGGATTTATACCTAAACTTGTGTATCCATGAGACTCGTATAGGTTTCCTCAGCAAATTTCGGTGTTATAAAGTCGTCGTAATAATTTATGAAGATCTCTTTGTATTCGTCTGGTATATATTCGAGTGCTTGTAACATTTGCATCAGTTCCTTATCGCTACATTTATAATTACTAAGTGCCATGATATCCCAAAAATAGGACATATATTGTATATATTCTATGCTAAAGACACTATATTGTGCAGCTACAATATTGAGAGCATTACGCATAATAGAACCAAGTTTATTGAATTCCCAATCGTCCAGTGGTTTTTGTCCCTCTGTTGAAGAAAATTTGTTTGATAGAGATAGTGATAGTGGGATGTTGGGAAGGAGGAGAAGGAAAATTAATAAAAAAATATTTTAGAGTATGATAGTAAGAAGAGCGTAAAGGGAGGGAGTGGGGAATAAGAAGACAGAAAGTGGGTTGAAAGCAATATAAGTGAGTGAAGTGAAAAAAAAAAAAAATATTTTTAGGAAAAAGAGAAAGAGAGAGAAAAAATAGTTTTTATTAGTAAAATTCTGAAAATATATATACAATTAGTTCAAAGGTGAATTTACATTGGTTTGTATAAGTATGTTATTTAAGTTCATTTATACGTTTAGTGTACATAAATACTATTTTAGAAACTACTCATTAAACATATCTATATTTTTATTTTTACAAAAATTTAATGTATGGGTTTATTAACTGCTCTTCTGTAACTCTATCTCATAAGTCTAAAATCGAAAATCTCAAAATTTCCAGAACTCGCCATACGGACTTCATATCGGAATTAAGCTCAAAAACGCTCTACCTATGTACCTAAGCTGATTTTGTATTGAACTCTCTTAAATAAAATTCTGATAATGGGTGTGTTTTAAGAGACTTGTGAGATATTGCCTTTTTTTGGTTATGTGAAACTAAGTATGTATAACGAGTGCGTATTTTACTAATAAGATCCTAGAAGGCCTCTTTGTATTATTTCAATTTTGATATGACTTCCTATGGGTTAAAGCTACATAAATAAGGTATTTTAAACAGTTTAAATACCGAAACCGAAGTAAATGTTGAGGAACGAAACCGTAACCGAAACCGAAATAAATGTTGAGGAACGAAAGCGTAACCGAAATAAATGTTGAGGAACGAAACCGTAACCGAAACCGAAATAAATGTTGAGGAACGAAACAGTAACCGAAACCGAAATTAATGTTGAGTAACGAAACCGTAACCGAAACCGAAATAAATGTTGAGGAACGAAACCGTAACCGAAACTGAAATAAATCTTGGGGAACGAAAGCGTAACCGAAACGGAAATAAATGTTGAGGAACGAAACCGTAACCGAACTCGAAATAAATGTCGAGGAACGAAACCGTAACCGAAATAAATGTTGAGGAACGAAACCGTAACCGAAACCGAAATAAATGTTGAGGACCGAACCCGTAACCGAAACTGAAATAAATGTTGAGGAGCGAAACCGTAAACAAAACCGAAATATATGTTGAGGAACGAAAGCGTAACCGAAACCGAAATAAATGTTGAGGAACGAAACCGTAACCGAAACCGAAATTAATGTTGAGGAACGAAACCGTAATCGAAACCGAAATAAATGTTGAGGAACGAAAGCGCAACCGAAACGGAAATAAATGTTGAGGAACGAAACCGTAACCGAACTCGAAATAAATGTCGAGGAACGAAACAGTAACCGAAATAAATGTTGAGGAACGAAACCGTAACCGAAACCGAAATAAATGTTGAGGAACGAAACCGTAACCGAAACTGAAATAAATGTTTTGGAACGAAATCGTAAAAAAACCGAAATAAATGTTGAGGAACGAAACCGTAAACAAAACCGAAATAAATGTTGAGGAACGCAACCGTAATCGAAACTGAAATAAATGTTGAGGAACGAAACCGAAACATGTTACAAAACCGAAACTGGAACGAAACGGTAGCCGAAACCGAAATAAATGATGAGGAATGAAACCGGAACCGAAACTGAAACATGTTACAAAACCGAAAGCGAAACCGGATCGTTATCATATCTTGGTTTAGGGTAAGATTGGTAATAAGATCACTGTGCAGTTAAAACAAAAACTATGTGGCCTTTATCAAATCTAGTCGTTATTCATGTTTAAATTAATAATGGCACATTATAATTTTACTAAGTAATTGCCTACCACTAAATTAATCCTCCTCGATTAAACAAAACTAGCATAAAAAATCCAAAAAGTAAGCTTTTTATACCTACACACAGAATATTTGTTTTTTCAACATGAACCATGTTAAACTAACAAGAAGGATTCTGTTAAATTTGGGTGAGATAATGAGTCACATAGTGTTGTTTTAACAGGAGTTAATGTTAATTTAACACGAAGTCCAGTTTTTCAATATGAGCTTTATGTTAATTTAACAGGAATTCATGTTAATCTAACACGAAGTAAAGTTATTCAACATGAGCTTCATGTTAAAATAACATGATCGATAGTGTTGAAAAATAATAACCTAAAAAAGTGTTAACTTTACATGAAAATTATTCTGTGTGTAACTGTACCTTAACCCTTGGACGTGTTTTGTAATGGCAATTTTTAAGGCCTAGCAAAAACACTTGTTGACTTATCGATACACACACAATCAAAGGGTTAAGAGCAGAGAATTTTGGAAAAAATTACTGATATTGTTACAGGCTAAATTTGTCTAGCTTTCTAACGAGCTTAAAGTAAAATTAGCTATCTAAGTTGATGTAGAAAAACGATTTATTTTGATACTAATATTTTACACACTACTTATTTTGGAAAAACTCCTTACTACAATTTAACTAATATATACCACTAGCTGTTCTAAGCACACTTAAAAAAATACATATGTTCAATTTAATTTAATGATGTGATTATAATTAAGAACTAAATTATATATTATGTTATTACTGTTATATTTAGTTTTTTTTTTTTTTTTTTTGTACAACATACCTCGATGCATCAATAAACATTGCTCGACTAATTGACGCGCCAAAGCAACTTTACACTCGTTCAACTCAACGAGTTGCATATCGGCACGTTCAACGGCCGCATACAATTTACAACGAATCTCAATCGAATCACAGTCGTTTAGCGCCGCATTAAATGTCCAAAACCATTCCAATTTTTGTGTCTCATCACAAACACTACACACCAATAAGTCAGTGCCATTGTTGTCGGGATTTGTATAAAATGGACTATGCCACCAACGTAAATTTCGTGTATATTTCAAATTGCTGGCATTTGGTGTGAATATTTGCAAACATTTTGGATTATCACAGCGATAGCGATGAAATTTATGCTGGAAAATTTATTTGGTTGTTGTCATAATAAAGCTAGCCTTGTTATAAATATTTAGATGCGTGTAAGTGTTTTGGTGTATTTCAGAAGTGGAATATAAGAGCTAATTTTGTGCAGTTTTAAAGATAACCTCAAATTTTAGTGCATATTTTAGTTTTTTTCTTTTTAAGAAATAGTGCAAAGGCATTCAGCGTGTGTGTGAGAAGCAAAAAGTGACGTGACACTTGAAGCAGAAGTGTTAAAAGTGTCAGAAATTTTTGCAAAACAGAAATCCAAGTAAATTATTTTTAATTTGCAAAAAAATATGAAAGCAGAAAAGAACAATCGGAAAAAAGGTATCCAACGGAATGTGCAGGAAAAAAGATTTTCATATTTAATTTGTAAATTTTTTTCTGTGCTTTTACCGAGAGAGCAGGAATGTGACAGTGATTGACATTTCATTTATAAAACACAAGAAAATATTGGATATTTGACACTGACCAAAGACAACATGTGTGAATGAAACGTGTTAAAAAGAACAAGAGTTGAGAACAAGTACGAAAAAAAAAAAAATAAAATAAAAACAAATAAAACAAATTAAACAAATTTTAAAATAAAACAAGATAAAACAAAAAATATAAAAAAAAACTCAATAAAACAAACTAAATAAAAAAATAAATTCAAACAAAATAAAATTGAATAAAAAAAAAAAAAAATAAATAATAAAAAAAAAAAATAAAAAAAGAAAATAAAAAATAATAAAAAGATAAAATAACATAAACAAAAATAAAATAAATTAAAATAAAATAAGATAAAATAAAATAAAACTAAATAAAAAATAAATAGGATAAAATAAAATTAAAAAAATAAATAGAATAAAATAAAACAAAATAAAATAGAATAAAATAAAATAAAACAAAAAATAAAAATAAAAATAGAAAAAATAAAAAGATAAAATAATATCAATAAAATAAAGTAAATTAAAAAAAAATAAACTAAACAAAAATAAAATTGATTAAAAATAAAAAAATAAATAATAAGAAAAATAAAAAATGAAAATAAAAATAAAAAAAAATTATAAAAAAATTAAATAAACAAAAATAACATAAAAAAAAACAAAAAATAAATAAAAAAAATAAAAAAAATAAATAAATAAAAGAATTAAGAAAACAAAAAAAAAAAAAAAAAAAATAGTAAAATATAATAAAAAAAAATAAAAAAAAAAAAATAAAAATAAAAAAAAATAAAATAAAATAACAAAAATGAAAAAAATGAAGCAAAATAAAAGAAAAAAATTAATAAATAAAAAATTAATAAAACAAAAAAAAAAAAACAAAAGAAAAAATAGTTAAAAATAATAAAATAAAATAAAATAAGAAAAATAAAATAAAGTGAGATGAAAAAAAAAAAAATGTGTGAGTTAAAAAAATAGTAAAATAAAAATATGAAAAAAAGATAAAATAAAATAACAGGAAATTTAAATAAAACAAAACAAAACAAATAAAATTATAAAATAAAATAAAATAAAATAAATTAAAATAAAATTAAATAAAAAATAAAATTAAATAGAAAATAAAATAAAATAAATTAAAATAAAATTAAATAAAAAATAAAATAAAATAAATCAAAATATGTAAAAAAATAAAAGGAAAACGACAAATAATAAAATAATAATAAAAAAATGTTAAAAAAATAAAAACAAAAAAAAAAAATGAATTAAAATAAGAGAAAATAATAAGAAATAAAATAGAATAAAAGAAAAGATAAAAAACAAAAAAGTAAAAAAATCATACAAAAATCGAAAAAAATGTATATACATACATTAAGGCGCCTCACGCTCCATACAAAAAAAAAATGGACACCCTGTTTCCATCGGAATTATAAACTTCAATGTATTCTAAGGCCTTGGTCGAAATATTTCGAAAAAATATTAAGATTTACTGAAGCTAAGCCGCGTTAAAAAAACGCTAAAAATATCCTTTTTTATGTATAAAAAGAGTATGAAAATATATTTTTTAATAAAAAGCACCTGAGATGAATTAGCTGGAGTACAAAAGGTAAGCATAAAAAAGTTTGAAAATTTTATAAACGCAATCCAAATATTGAGAAGTATGATGCTGTTTTGGTCATTTTGGATATTTTTCGCGTTTTTTTAACGCGGTTTAGCTCCAGTAAATCTTAATATTTTTTCGAAATATTTTGGGAGAGTCCTTAGAAAAGAGTGAATTTTAAAATTCCGGTGGAAACACTGCAACTTTTTTTGGCGAGGCGCCTTAATATACATATGTACATATAACTTCATATCCAGTAATTTTATTATTTAATAAGGCCTGAGAGGACAGAGGATAACCTCTGCTTGCTTTTGCTGTCTGATAAAGAATTGTACTTCAAATAAAAAATCTGAGAAGATAAATTGTAAAAAAACGTACATACGAAAAAAATACAAATCAATCAGAACAAAAATCTGCTAAAAAAAAAAACAAAAAAAACATTTTTATCTCTTGACTAGACATAAATAACGCTTAACGCCTAAAACTATGCAAACATTGAAATGTCAAATGCACACAAATCATTTGAACTTATGTAGCTAAAACACACATAAAAATAGATACGAATGCATACACACGCACTTAGAAGAAGGCTAAATAAACACAAGAACAAACATTGAACAACAACACAAAAAGAATAACAAAATTCAATAAAAAACATTAACAGCAATGGTAAAAAGGAAAAAAAAATGCAAAGGGTGAAATGGGCGGAGGGGAAACTAAAAATGCTACTTTTGTATTTGCACAAAAACACACACTTATGAAAAACACTTAATACCTACATACCTACATACCTACATACATTCATACATATATCACATTTATCCAGCTACTTTTGTGGCTCAAGAACATAAACAGACAACACCGATAAGAACAAGATATATGTATATAGTGTAGACGTGCTAAGCTTACACTGTGCAACAATTTATAGTCTATATCGACGATTTTACGAGAAAAAATATTTTGTGTAGCTTTTCATACCATTAACTCTTCACGAAAGTGTATTTTTTAAGTCCTTTTTAAGGATTTACAAAAAATTTGTTACGCAGGTCGCTAGAGGGTTAAGATTTTGTGGAGTACTGCACTTTGAAAAATTTCACTTTTGGCCTTCTAAAATATCATTTTTGTATTATAGACCTAAAGGGTTAATCGATGTAAAGAAATGTGTTCCTTATGCAACACTTTAGTTTTAAAAAATATTTTAAAATAGGGCTAAGGTCTCCGGTAAATAGAGGGTTAAATTCGTATAGCGCATTATTTGCCCAACAATTTTACAAAGGAATCATCTGAGGCATAATTTTAAAGAACCAAGATTTGGAAAAATATTTAAAAAATACGTGCCTAAAAGTATGCAACACTTTTTTTACTTTTCCTTGAGTGAAATTTGTGTACTTTGGGATAAAGGCGAAAAGCTTTGCGCTTTTTAAGGATTTCGCCAAGGCTTAAACAGATTGCAAAACATAATGCGCCTAGAAGTAAGCTAAACAATTTACCAAACATTTTTTTAATAACATTTATGTCCTCTGGGACAAAGTTGGACCTTTTATCTGACTGCTATGTTGCTAGAATTGACTGGCTACTTTTTTTTGGACGTATGTTGCGCCTAAAAGTATGCAAGAGATGATAAAATGATGGTTTATGACATTGATCGTTAACGACGAGTGTTTTAACCTGAGCTTTTATTTTAGGAACGATAGCAAACAGGCAAAACTAATGAACCTACTTTTGGTTTCAATGGACCAGCCCATTATCTGTCAGCTATCTGGTTCCTGGGTAAGAGCGCATTGCCTGAGTCAGGCTATAGCTTTCCAATCGAAGCCATAGCTTGCTCGAATGGTTTTCTGGGGCTTATCGAAGTAGGAAGAGGCTAAAATTAGAGACTAGGAACTTTGGCTCGGAACGATTTTGAGAGGTTTGTGTTTCAGAGTGTTTTTCAGCAGTTGTATAAAACATAAGGCTATCTTAGGGATTTATCGAGCTCTTCGCTGCAAGTCGATCTGTTGCCTTGGAGGATCCGTCCCATAGAGCCATATTTTTAAGCTTTGAGGAAAGTTCTAAAAAGGCTTCCGAGTTGAATAATTTTTCTGGGACTCAGGCTTGGTCTATCTAGTGGGCTCATGCGTCTTGGCCTTCGGGTTTTCGTTGCATATAATTTGGCGATGTCGGCACAGTTTTCAAAAGAAGACACCTCTTTAGAGTTGAAAAAATATTCTGAATAACTCCCTTTAGATATTTAAGACTAAAAAATACATCTCTTTCCAGTTGGTGAGGGACGTCGGCGTAGCTCCCGAACGCTGCATTTGCCTATGATAAACTGAGCTGGAAATTTAGTTTTTCTCTCTCTTTCAAAAAGGCTATATTCCGTGAAAAAGCTAATGGTTTAAAATACACCGAAAAGTTAGACTGAAATCGTTTCGTTTGCCGACGACGACCCCCAAACTGTTGCACGGTGTTAGATGCGTGCGCGTGTGAGTGTACAAATGTGTGTGTGTGCTTTGAAGCGATGAGCTTGTGTGCTTTTTATCAACAAATCCGTTTAAGCTGGAAGCACTTACAAAATCCTCATCCGGATATGGACGAAAGCACTTGTCACATTTACAGTCGATGCCGCGCGTCTTCAAATCCTGTCTACGTGTCTCGTACAACGATTGGCGATAATCACCAGCATAGACGAAACAATTTGTCACACACGAACCCAACAGTATGTCACATGTCGCATAGGCGGTCATTTGACGACCGGAATGTTTACGCACCAACTGACCAACACACGATTGACGACACAAACTCAGCGTTTGCGGATAAATAGCGTACGCAACACACGCCACATCACCAGCCAACAAATGCAGTTGACCCTGATGTACATGTTTCACACCCAACCACAAACTGAACTCGTGCAGTGGCGAGAGTATGTGCGGATCTGCGGGCAGCACAAAGGACGGGCAGTGTATGAGATTTTTATGGCGCAACTGGCTAATGTGACGCAGCAGCAACGCGGCCGACAGCAATATCCATTCGTTGCGTGACAATTTCGTTGTGGCGGGCATCATGAGATCGAGATGTTCAAAAAAGTCGGTGCACTCAGCTAAATAAATGGCCAGAATATGCGCGGCAATGGCTAACGAAACTGTAGTCTCTGTATCGACTTTGTCGAGGTGCGTTTCGAGACGCAACAACGCCGAATATGGTATATCCGTGCGTTCTGTGAGTATACCATTGAATGCGTTCCACATTTTACTAACCGTCGGACGTTTGCGACAATGTGGCATCACCTGTGGCAACCCTGTGATAAGCATGCGAAAGGCGAGTTGTAGTAGACGTGGTTTGGCGAATGTCTCACCGAATTCCTCGAACAATTCAATCTGATGGGCGAAGCATTCGAGTACGTGTATGGAGGAATGTTGGGCGCGGCATTTGCGCGAACAATAAACCGATGTGCGATTCGAGCAATAGTCGCATGGAAATGGTATGAATTGTGTTATGGCGCAATTGTCGCATATACGCGCTTGACCGCTAGACACAAATACAGCGGCGTCTTCGCTAAAGACAGGCATGTGACGTATAATGTCTGTGGTGGCGCGCAAGAAAGCGCGACGCGTCGTTGTAATGGCGTTTGACGTATCCGACCAGGCGCTGCAAAAGAGAGAGAGTGTGTAAGCTTAGAAAAGTAAGTGAGTGAGTGAGTAGAGTGCACTTACACTTCATAGACTTTTGTACGATTACTGCTACTCCCATGTAGTATATGTTGCGTTGTCGCCGCCGCCGCCGCATTCGCTGTCGTCGTATAATAATCATCATCTGTTTGCACGCCCATATCAATCTTTTCCGATTTCAGTACTTCACATTCGTGCCAAAGTTCGTGTGTGCGCGCTTCAAACGCCTCAGAGAGATCCATATGCAACAGCTCGTGCACATGCAATTCGCAGAGCGCAAAATTACGCAATTTTAAGGCACAAGCGGCTTGGCGTAGTTTAATCAACGCATTATATTCCTCGGGATAGCCAAGTTCCAGCGCGCATAGACAATCATCATAAGCTTCCTGTAAAGAAACGAAAGTGAGTGAGTGAACCAAAAAGTATTCCGGCGTACATTAAATTAATTATTTTTAATGGCAATTTTTTTTTGTTGCTACGAAGTAATGGCATGGGCGAAGATGCAAATACGATAACGATACAAAAGTATAGTCACGATATCGTGGTCAATTGTCGGTTGTACATCTACATAGTAGGCGCGCAGTGTGAAGCGTGAGTGGCTGAAGTACATGGCACTGACCACTTTGCTTTGAGCGCTTTGGGGGTGTGCTCAAGGCCATTTCGACACGCGAACAGCAAGTAGGTAAATAATAGTGTAAGTCTAGTATATACTAGAAATGCGAATAGGCAAACAGAAGTCGTGTGAGACCTAACTTTATACAGAGCTGAAAGAGTTGGAAAGCAGTGATGTGAATATATACTTTGGACAAAGCTGTGCTCTTGCAAGTGAACCGCTCTTTCTTTAGAAGAAAGAGGAGCTGTAGGAGCTAGCAGTTACAGTGTCTTATGGATAAAGTAATCGGAGCTTAAACTACTCTGTATGAACTGAGCTGCGTTAGCTATTGCATCTAAGACCGTCATATAAGCTTTGGGAATAAACCCTGTTAAGATGAACTTTTTGTTTTAAGGGCGCAGAAATAACAAAATTGCCGATTTCTATCTACTTTAAATTTTTTGTCAAGCCAGCCCTACCAATGCCATTAAAAGTTTTGTTAGTTCCCTGAGGCCATCCCCACTACCGATTAAGCGTCATCAACAAAGAACCGGGCAACGTCAACTTTGAACTGATCTACCGGCACCGTTCACCGGTCATGGGTAACTTGGCATCGATTAACTGTCATCAACAATCGGCAACTAGGTCATAAAATCGGCCGCAGCTGATGCTGCAGGCCTATCCACTGAACGTGATCTGATACGCAGTATTGATCACTCAGATCCCCCAGATCAGCGGCCTCAACGCGGAAATCAGGCGGCTGGTAAACGAACACAAACATGCCAAATGGGAGAAGCACTTCAGGTCTTGTAACCTCTCTACGGGTGTTGGAAAATTATGGTCCACAGTCAAAGGCCTGTCCAATCCTACGGGTCCACCTAAGAATGTTGACATCACATTTGGTGACAAGACATTCCATGACCCCAGGAAATGTGCAAAGGCTTCTAACTTCAGGCGCGCGCATAAACACAGAAACTCTGCCCCCGTTTTCATTACCGCTACAGAGGTACGGGAAGCCATCAGGAAGGCCAAAAAATCTAAAGCCATTGGCGCCGTTGATATAGCTGTGGCGCATCTTCAACACATCGCAAAGAGGAAGTCAAGTACGTCACGCCGTCTTCAATCTGTCGCTAGCCAGCTAACGTAGGGGAGGCGTATCACCCGATATAGCTTTTCTCGCCAGTAGTGAAGACACTGGAGGCGGTCTTCTACCCTCTTAACACACCAAACTTGAGGTTAGCCGAGCACCAACATGGCTTTATGAAAGAGAAAGGAGCACAACATCCGCTCTTAATCCCATTAACACTCAGATAACTGACGGACTCAACCAGAAAAGGCCTGGGGTGTAAAAGTAGGTCGCCTCCCAGTTGGTGCACCCTGGGTAACGCTAAATGACCTACATAGCCTGCACGGCTAGTTTAGTTTCTTGTATTGCCGGATCTACGAGAACGGTACCAGTACTTGTGCTGTACCCATCGTGCCGAAACGACCCGGGCCGTTTTCTTATATCGACCCGGCCAAAAGCAATACACTCGAGGTGACCCTGTCTGACATTTAGGCAGGGCTACACCTCGTTACAACAACAACAACAACAACCAGAAAAGGCCTAGTGACAGGACGATTCTAGTTGCCATTGATATGTCTCAAGTTATTGACACGTAGCTGGTTTCCGATTTGGACGAC
>CAXKVI010000003.1:118228761-118253893 GCA_964058755.1 Campiglossa producta
ATAAAAAGAAAAAAATTAAATAAATAAAATAAAAAATAAAAAGTTAAATAAAAAGATAAAAAAAATTAAATTAAATAAAATAAAAAAAAAAAATAAGTTTAACTGAAAACAAAAACAAAAAAAAAATTAAATGACAAAACAAAAAAAAAATTAAAATGAAATAAAAAACAAATTAAAAGAAATAATATTAAATAAACTCATATAAATAAAAATTTAACAAAATAAAAAAATGTAATAAAAAATAAAATAAAATAGAATAAAATAAAAGAATATAAAATAAAATAACAAAAATAAAATGAAATAAAAAAGACAAGATAAAAAATTGAATGAAAAAAAAAACAAAAAGAAATAAACAAAAAAAAAATAAATAAATAAAATAAAAACAAAATAAAACAAAATAGAATAAAACAAAATAAAAAATAAAATAAAAATAAAAAAAGAAAAAATTTAATAAAATAAAATAAAATGAATTCAAACAAAAAATAAGAAAAAATCAAATAAAATAAAATGAAATAGAAAAAAGTTAATTACTATAAAATAAAATAAAACAAAAAAAAAATAAATAAAAAAAGTAAATAATAAAAATAAAGTAAAATAAAAAAATAAAATAAAAAAATTAAAATAAAATAAAATAAAAAAATTAAAATAAGTAAAATAAAGTAAAAGCAAAAAATTCAAAATAAGTAAAAAAATCAAAAAATAAATATTAAAAAAAAAGAAAAATAAAATAGAATAAAACCAGTAAGGAAAGACGTTTCCGGCTTGCCGAAGGCTATATACCTTTCATGAATAAGCGTCACGATTTTCACTGTTCGAACCCCAGTACAGCCTGTATAAATTTAACTTTAGCTCATACCGAAACTATCGGAACTATCGATTGTATGGGGACGATGTGTTATATTGGTCCAACGTCATTGATTTTTCAAATCCACATTCCAAATTCTAAAAGAACAATAGTTATAAAATTTCACGTTTCTACCAATCTAATTGCAGGAGTTATCTACCAAAATCCGTTTATCGGAACAATCGATTGTATGGGAGCTATATGTAATAGCGGTCCGATCTTGCTGGTTCCGACAAATGATTTCTATATTAGAAAATAGTGGCCGCATACCAAATTTCAGCGAAATATGTCAAAAACTGAGGAAATGGCTAAATCAACTCATCTCGTCATCCTGATCATTTCGGTATAATTATTGATGTGTCCATCTCTTCCTCTTCTCATACTTACAAACATCGGACCAAAGTTATAATACCATTTCATCTTCATGAAAGGTATAAAAAATGAAATAAAAAATTTTAATTAAATAAAATTATAATAAAATAAAGTAAAAACAAAATAAAAAAAAAAAAAAAAAAAAAACGTTGCAGGAGCAGGCGAACAAAATGAGACAAAGTCATGTTAAAAATTAAGGAAGAACAACGACAAAAACTTACAAAATTAGCAAATTAAAACGAAAGTAAAGTAAAAAAAAAAAATAATAATTATAGAAAGCATGTTAAAAATTTTGCTGCAAATTGTCAAAAGGACATCCTACAATAACTGCGCGACGTACGAGAGGCATGACACGTTATGCATGCCAATTTCGTACACTTGGATTGCATGGACAGGAGGTCAAAACAAACAACACACTTTCGACTGAAACCAAGCTCAACACAACCTTACATAGGTTTGTGCTCATGTGGAGCTGTAATATGAGCCTGTGGGGTTCACATAAAAAGGCATTGAGGGTTTTGGCAGCCATGAGTAACCACAACAAACCGTGGAGCTCAGATTAATAAATTGAAATTACAAAAAAAAACACAATTAATAAAAAAAGTAAAACAAAAAAAAAAAAAAAAAAAATTAAAAAAGATAAAAAATATAAAAAAAAGTAAAAAAAGTAAAAAAAGAAACAAATACAAGAAAAAAAAAAAGAAAATAAAAGAAAAATAAATGAAATGAAAAAAATCAAATAAAATAAAAAAAATAAATAAATGAAATGAAAAAAATCAAATAAATCAAATAAAATAAAAAAAAATTTAATAAATAAAAAACCAAAAAATAAAAAAAATAAAAATGTTATAGTTTTATAGTCTTGGATATTAAAAGAAAAAAATATAGTAAAATGAAATAAAATAAAAATAAAAATAGAAAATAGAAAATTTTTATGGACTAAAAAAAAAAAATAAAAAAATTAAAAGAAAAAAAAAGTAAAAGAAAAAAAAATAAATAAAAAAAAATAAAATAAAAGAAAAAATAAATGAAATAAAAAAAAACAATTAAAGTGAAAAAAAAAATAAAAAAAAAATATAAAAAAAAAATGAAATAAATAAAAAAAAATAAAAAATTTCATTCTTAAAAAAATATATAAAAATAAATTTAAAAAATATAAAAGAAATAAATTCAATAAAATGAAATAAAATAAAATAACACAAAATTAAATAAAAAAATAAAATGAAATAAAAAGAAAAAAAAAAATGACAAACAATATAAATAAAAAAAAAAAATATAAAAGAAAAAATGTAAAAAAATGAAATAAAATTAAATAAAAAATAAATAAAATGAAATAAAAAAAAAAACAAAAAAAAAAAAAAAAAAAAATTTAAATAAGAAAAATTATAAAAAAAGATTAAAGACAAAAAAGGTAAAATAAAAAATTAAATAAAATATAAGAAAGAAAACATAAATGAAATGAAAAAAATCAAATAAAATGAAAAATCATAAAAAAATATATAAGAAAAAAAATTAAATAACAAAAAAAAAAAACAGCCCTAAAAGAAAAATCAAAGAATATATAAAAATAAATTAAAAAAAAATATAAAAGAAAAAATTTAAATAAAAAACACAAATTTAAAGAAAAAAAAATTATATGAAATAAAAACAAAAAAAATCAAACAAAAAGAAAAAAATTAAGAAGAAAAAAAAATATTTAAATAAAATAAAAAATTAAAAGATAAAAAAAATTAAAATATAATAAATTAAAGCAAAAAAAAAGAAAATAAGAAAAAGAAATAAAAATAATATATCTATCTATCTAGAGCTTTCGCAACACTGCCACACTTCTTCGACGCTTACTGCCTTGCATGTCACTTTAGCGCAATTTTCAGCCAGCTCACACCTAAATACCTACACAAACATACACGAAATCGACAAGTAAAGGCTAAAACGAAAATGGGATTCATGTCATTTTACGTTGTAAATAGTCACTCATATAAGCATGAACGAATATATACCCACATTTATGTATGTAAGTAGGTGCTTTAATATTGTTTGGTATGGGCCACTGTGCCACATCGGACACACGTGACCTTATTTTGGCTTGCAATCAGTGGCATTATGTAGATGTACAATAACAATAACTAAACGGACGGAAAATGGGCGCCGAAAGATGGAGTGAAAAACTAATAAAAACAAAAGCAAATTTATATTGAAATGTAGAAAATCGGTAAAGAAAGTGCAAGTGTGTGATGGTATGTTAGTTCATCTGAAACTATGAACGAGTTCTTGTGCTTACAAATGACCAAATTAGGAATGGATGTCACAAAAAAGTGCAATTTGTTTCCTTGTTGGCTTTAACTTCAATTCATCTAACACATTTTTTACTCAGTTTTCATTTCTATGAATCAAATTATAACCGCCTAAAAGTAGGCAATATTTTGATACATGACACTGGCATGACGACAGGCCTTTTGTATACAGAATATTTATATGTGGCACGCTTTTAGGCGCATCTCATAAGAAAATAAAAATGGAGAAAAATTTCGATGCGATCGTCATCCTGTGGCAGCCAAAAAAAGTTCTTTGCAGTGAAAAAACTGCGCAGTCCTTTGGCGGATGTGGATTCGGTACGCTTCTGTGAATACCCCGTTGTGGTATTAGACCACCTGAGGTGGGAATGAAGCCCGAATAGTGGCCGATGTCCATTTTAGCTACATCGGGCATATTCGAAGCCCTTAGCCCGTCTGAGGTACTAACGGACGGCTCTCGCACTTGCTCTTTGCTAGTCTTCTTCGATCAACTCACTGTGTACCGACTCACACCCGATACTATAGGCATTCTACTAGGGTCGAAGGAGAACTGGTAAGACAAGGCATTTCGGTTCGCCTCGCAGAAGATGTACGCCGCCTTTTAACTTTTTAAGGACGCAGCGTTGAGTAAGTGAGCGTGAGAAAGTAAAAGCTACCCCTATTTAATAAAATAGTGAGTGAAAACGCCGGCGCATGACGGACGGTCGTAATGTTACTCCCGATGGCTCAGACTGAGGTTCTCTGTCGGCCAACAAAGATTTATTCTCCCTCCTATAATGGCAAGGGCAGAAGCCTCTCTACAACCAAGCGGAAGGGGGAGGTTCGATTGGATTAACTAATGAAAAATGTGTTTAAAGAAAGCTGAGATGGTCACCAGGACCATGGTGGGCCTCCAGCCTCACTAAACTAATGGCGTAGGGTTCAGAAATGTTTACAAGCTCCCCGGGCTTATATGAATATCTGAGAGACTCCTTAGATATTTCATTCTCATAGGACAGTGAGCTGGATAATCACAGAATATGTGCTCAACTGGCTCTACAATTTGCAGCTGTGGCACGAGGTATTGTGTTCCATACCCATGTGCCCAATAGTCTAATGCCTGCCCTTTTTATCCTGGAAAGAGACGAAGATCGTATCAATGTGGGAAGGCCCGAGGCTTCTTCACACTGCTCAGGACTGCAAACTCTTCGATCGAGTATAAGCCTCGCTAAGCCGGTACTGATAAATTCGGTGCTTAATAAGTCCTAGGGGCGCAAGGGCCGAAACACGCTGGGCGAGTTTATGGGTCATCTCGTTTTAATGTATGTTAGGAGTCCCCAGTACCCATGTTAGTGAAAAGATTTGTCGACTTTCCAGATATGTCGACCGTCCTGTACATGCATTGACGAACTAAGCTGGATATTAACGTCGCTGATCCGAGAGCCCAAAGCGCCGTCGGGCCGTCGGAGAAGATTGAAATCCTATTGTCGGTAACGTCCGCACAAATAATGTTCTGCATTCCTCTTGGATAGCGTAGATTTCGGATCGAAGTACACTCACTGAGTCTGGGAGAGGCGTATATAGGGAAATGGTCGGTGGTGCTGCAAATGATGAAGGCTCTGACTCCACAGGCCATTTTGAGTCCGTCGGTAAACAAGGTGTTAGTTATACTATCTGGACTGGTGCTGGAAACATTTAATTGACCGCGCCGAAGATTCCAGTAGCTTTAACTTACTTTTGGGATCTCTAAAAGGTGTTTGGAACTAGCAGCGCCACCTAACGTGAAAGAAAACTAAAGATTGATATTGCGAGCCGCTGAGTTACAAGTCAGACCCTTTGTGGCACCGACAGGCACTCTTAGCTTTGGTGAGTTCCTTAGCCGAATATAACAGAGTAGCTCCCTTCTGTCCGGCTCTTTCAACGGAATATACTTCTTCTTTTCGTTATGCGTATTAAACCCAGCCTAAAAGTATGCAAATTTCTAGATGAGCGTCTGTGCGCGCTCATACACACAAGACTGAAGTAGGCGCCCAACGACTGCAATTGTGTGACAGACAATGCAGAAACTTTCGCTGCCAGAGCTGAGCGCCTACTTTTTCACACCACATGCGCTGCTGTCGGTTCTTGAAAAAAAGTTGATACGTGTTTTGGCACACAAAAGTTTTGGGTGGTTTTTTCGATAAAGCTTTCGATTTTGGTACAATTTCGTTTTTCTTTGTAGCAAATTTCTTACAATTTTTTCTCACACGCACACACACACAATAAATGTACACAAACAATACTCACTTGAAATCCTTTTGTAGGTCAGCATTGCTAGTAATGCTGGAGCCATCCTCACTGCCGCCAATGCCAAGATGCGCTGATGCACTACCCCTAACACCATCACTACCACCACCACCAACAGCGCCTGCAAGCTCATCATCTGCCATTTCACCGCTACTACCAAGCGTGCCAATACCGCCGCCATTGCAGGCGCCACCGCCTGGTGATAATGAATGATTGGTTGTGGTGGCGTTATTCGATTCATCTGCGGTGGCCGCGCCATCACTATCTGTGGCTTGCGCTTGCAATTTACAACGACTTGCCGCCGCTTGTGACGTCGTCGTACGCTTGACAGTGTGCTGTTGAAAGCGTCGCTGCTTTTGACGTTGTTTTTGGCTTTGCGCATAGCTAAGTTGATTTTGCAGCACACTAGAACTATAGCTGGGTGGAGGATAGAGATTTTGATGACTTTTACTATGTTGACCAGCGTTGCTGCTGTGCTGCTGACTTGCATGTTGTTGGTGTAGCTGATTGGTGGAACTTTGATTGTGCGCACCACCAGCGCCGCTGGTGCTAAGCTGACATTGACTCTGGCTTTGACTAGGCGGTGGTGGATAATGGTTTTGCGGTAAACATTTTGGCTTATATTGTGGTGGCGACGTTGATAATGTATGCGCCGTTGAGCTCGTTGAATGCGCGTAGTTTTGCTGTTGCGCTGGCGCTTGTAAGCGCAAAGGTATTTGAGATGGCGCATGCGACTGTGACTGTGCAGTTTGCGATAGCGATTGACTATGAGATTGCGCATGCGCATGAGGCTGTGGTTGCGCTTGAGACTGTGATTGTAACTGCGCGTGCGCATGCGACTGCGATTGAGTAGGCGCGTGTACTTGCGATTGCATTTGAGCAGGCGCTTGAGGTTGCGATAGCGATTGAGACTGCGTTGTTGCATGCGCTTGTGGTGAACCGATTCCTGTCGCCGCCAATCCTGTTTGATGATTATGCTCCACACTACTGCCATTCGACAGTAATAACGCATGCGTTGGCTGTGGCGCATCCAAAGCCAAAAGCTGGCGCAACAAATGCAACTCATCTTTATAAGTAAGTTCGTCGAGTTTGATGCGCTCCAATTGATAACGTATTAAATCGCTGAGGGCCAACAGCGAAGAGGCCATAATTTATGTTTATTACTTTTTAACATTAACGCGCGCGGCGCCACCAGCAACGCCACCACAGCACGACGACGCGGGTCAATGAAAACGAGGAGCGCGTTTTTAATTACGTTATTAACCAGCGCTTATGAAGCTAGCGCGCTGTATATATTTAAAATATTAACTGCACGACATAACGCGTCGCCGAAAAACAAACAACGAACGGATGTCAAAGTATAATAACGAAACGAGCGCGCGCGTGTTTGCGCGACGTATGCGTTGTGAAAGGGGCGCGCGCTTGATTGCTGATTTTAGTTGACTGATGATTGAAGCGCGTCAGGACGGCGGTTGTGCGTGTTTTGGTTCGTTTCTGTTGTTTTCTATTTTTTTTGTTTCCTGCTTTTCTCGCTGCTTTCTTCTTCTTTTCCTTATATATTATTCACAGCACGCGTCGCACTACCCAGACGTATTGGAGGGCGCGCGCTTACTCGTAGTAAATATCAATATCGAAAGCTTACGTTTACCAAAAGTGAAAATCGAAGTTGCATATATGTTAACTATTTTCGCTGAATGGCTGTATAACAACAAAATGTAGCAACTACTAAACAAAAAAAAACACACACTCGGAAAATTCGTTCCACTTTTCACTTTTTTTTCGTTGTAGCAAAATTTTATTTTTGCTTCCAATTTTTTTGCACTTTTGTGCTGACTTCACACTCACGCACTACTTACGTATATACAATACATTGTTACATGTAGGTGTGTATGTATACCACTACAAATATTATATTTGTACTGACTCACTCATACAGACCTTCTGCTGAGCTGCTTTCACTTTTAAAAAAACGAAAAAAAAAAAAAAATTAAAAATATATTCTTTTTTTTTATTAAGGTCTTTTCGTTAAAAATTTGATTGAAAATATTGCACTTTTTTTCTCAATCGACCTCTGACCCTGCTGCTGCTGCTGCTACTGCCTTTGTTACCTCAGCTGGCATTGATGTTTCACAATTTTTTAAAACTTTCCTTCCTTTGCATTCACTTTTTCTATTATTTGAACAGCTTAACTATTTTATTACTAATATTTGATTTTATCAATTTGCTAAGCGTTAAGAAAAAATTTTGTGAAAAAATTTGATTGGTTTTTTCTATGAAAACGTTGCGCTCATATTGATTTTTAACATTTCACTAGCATAGAACTCGGCCACTAAGCACCACTCGGTATGTGTTTTGTTTCTTAAGCCCACGACCACGACGATGACTACGTTTTGCACTGTTCGGCTGTATAACTGTGAATGCGTTGAACACGGACGGTGTACTATGTAGTGTAGAACGAGCGAGTGAGGAAAAGCGGCGAGTGATAAGTTAGCTAGTTGTACGAAAATGAGGTAAACTAGGAAGTAGCGAGTGAGGCGCACGGTGGGTTAATTGACGGTACTCGATAAAGGTTCTTTTTAAGTTTTTAATTTGAGAACAAAAATATATAAAAAATTATAAATTTAATAAAATGAAAAAAAAGTAAAATAAAGTGAAATAAAATAAAGTAAGATGAAAAATAAAAAATAAAATAAAAGAAGGAAAAATAAGGAAACAAAAAAAAAATTAAACAATGAAAACAAAAAAAAAGTAAAACTAAAATAAAATAAAAAAAAATAAAAATATAATAATAAAAAAAGGTAAAATAAAACAAAAATTGAATGAAATGAAATTAAATAAAATAGTGCAAAAATAAAAACATAAATTAAAAGGAAATAAAAAAATTAAATGAAAATAAATAAAATGAAATAATAAAAATGAAACCAAAAAAAAAAAAAATAAAGTAAAATGAAATAAAATTAAAAAAAAATAAAAATAAAAAACAATAAAATGAAATAAAAAAATTGAATAAAATTAAATAAAAAATAATAATAAATAAAATAAAATGAAAAAAAAAACGAATAAAAAATATAAAATTAAAATTAAAAAAAAAAAAAAAAAATTAAAAATAATAAAATGAAATGAAATAAAAAAAGGAAGATGAAAAAATAAAAACATAAATAAAAGAAGTAAAAATAAGGAAACTGAAAAAAATTTAATAAAATAAAAAAGTAATAAAAAAAAAAAATGAAATAAAAAAGTGAAAACAAAAAAATAAAAAAATAAAAAATAGAAAAAAATAATAATATGAAAAAAATATAAAATAAAAAATTAAATGAAATTAAATAAAATAAACTAATAAAAATAAAAAATAAAAATGAAATAAAAAATCGAATAAAGAAAAATGAAATAAAATTGAAAAAAAAAAAAATAAAAAAAATAAAAAAATAAAATAATAAAGTAAAATAAAAAATAATAAAAAAAATAAAAATGAAACAAAAGAGAATAAAACGAAAAAAAAATATAAAAAAAAATAAAAAAACAATAAAATAAAAAAATAAATAAAATAAAATAAAAAATAAAAAAAAAAAATAAAAAGAAGCAAATAAAAAAAGGTAAAATAAAAAAATTAAAAATTAAAATAAAAAAAAAATAAAATAAAATAAAAAAAATAAAATAAAATAAAATTAAAAGAAAATGAAATAAAAAGGAAGATGAAAAACATAAAATATAAAATAAAAGAAAAGAAAAGAAAAGAAAAGAAAAGAAAAGAAAAATAAGGAAACAAAAAAAATAAAATGAAAAAAAAAAAATTAAATAAAATAAAATAAAATAGAATAAAATAAAATAAAAAAAAATAATAATAATAATAAAAAAGGTAAAATAAAAAATTAAATTAAATTAAATAAAATAAAATAATAAAAAATTAATAAAATAAAAAATAAATAAAATAAAAATGAAATAAAAAATCAAATAAAGTAAAATGACATCAAACTAAAACAAAAAAATAAAAAATAAAAAATTTAATAAAATAAAATAAAAAAATTAAAAAAAAACTTTAAATAAAAAAATTAAAAAACGATATAAAAAACTAAAAATAATTAAATAAAATGAAAAACATAAAAAAATAAATAAAAAATATTAAAAAATTAAAAAAAATAATAAATAAAAAAGAATAAAATAAAATAAAAAACAATAACATAGAATAAAAAAAAAAATAATATAAAATAAAATGATATTAAAAATACCAAAAAATAAAGCATTATAAAAAGTAAGATAAAAAAATAAAAGAAATAAAAAATTAAATAAAAAACAATAAAATAAAATAAAATAAAATAAAATAATAATAGTAATAGTAATTTGACAAAAATATTCATACCCGGTCAATAGGCCGTCAAACTTCGCTACGTATAAATATAATGGCAGTTAAATCAACAATCATAATCTATTATTATTTTACTTTATTTAATTAAATTTTTGTTTCGATTTTTTTTCTTTTATTTAATTTAATTTAATTTTTTTATGTTATTTTATTTTATTTTATTTTTTTAAATTTATGTTTAATTTAATTTCTTTGATAAATATTTTTTTTTAGTTTTATTTTATTTAATTTTAGAGACATTTCCAGAAACTATTTATTCACTTCCACTGGCAACAACATCGAGCAAACGCAAGTAAGCCAACAAAAATTGTTATTGAAAAGGAAAAAAAAAAAAAATAGTTCACCACCCCCCAAAAAAAGTTGTGGCAAGCACCCTTTGTATTCGTGCGTGCGTTTGTATTTGTGTACAATATTCGTTGTAAACACACCTTGCCTACTCGCTACTTTGCATTTGAATGAGTGAGTACTCGTTTACGTTTCGTTGATGTTTTTCAAACACACTTTCGCTTGTTCGTGTGGCTTACATTGCTTTGGCCTACTGCCTACATTTCCTACTACTTCCGCATGCCATTTTATTGCATTTCCCTTTAAGCAACACTTCGTTGTGTTGTTGTTTGGTATTTGCTTTTTGCTATCACATTCGTGTAACGAAATGAAATATATGAATGAAAGTGTCTGACAAACGTCAACTGGGGAAAAAAATAATAAATACAAAGTGCAAAAAGTAAAAGCTCGTCGCGTGAACGAAGGCACACGCACATACACGATTGCTTGGAAAATTAGAAAAGGGGGCAGTAAAATAACGGTATGTCGAATGGTATAGACATTCACACACACGCTCAGCTGGTTCTTGGAATTGGGTGGGGATATGTTTTGGCATTTGTGTAATTTGTATGATTAGATACATACATAAACCTATTTTTTATACCCACTTGCGCTATTATTAAAAAAAATATATACTAATAAAAAATAAAATAATTTAAATATATTAGTAAAATGATAAAAAATGACTAAAATAGAATAGAATAAAATAAAGTACAATAAAATAAAATAAAAAAAAAATAATAATAGAAAAAGTAAAATAAAAAGATTTTATAAAAAAATTAAATCAAATGAAATAAAACAAAAGAAAAAAAAAATAAAACCAAACATAGAAATTAAAAGTAAAACAAAGGAAAAATAATAATAATAATAAAATCGATTAGAGAAAAAAATTTCAAAAAGATAATAAAAGAAAAAAAAAAAAAACAGAACAAGAAAAAAAATAAAGAAAAAAAATAATAAAAAAAAAATAAAATAAAATAAAACAAAATGAAATAAAATAAAATAAAATATCATAAAATAAAATAAAATAAAATAAAATAAAATAAAATAAAATAAAATAAAATAAAATAAAATAAAATAAAATAAAATAAAATAAAATAAAATAAAATAAAATAAAATAAAATAAAATAAAATAAAATAAAATAAAATAAAATAAAATAAAATAAAATAAAATAAAATAAAATAAAATAAAATAAAATAAAATAAAATAAAATAAAATAAAATAAAATAAAATAAAATAAAATAAAATAAAATAAAATAAAATAAAATAAAATAAAATAAAATAAAATAAAATAAAATAAAATAAAATAAAATAAAATAAAATAAAATAAAATAAAATAAAATAAAATAAAATAAAATAAAATAAAATAAAATAAAATAAAATAAAATAAAATAAAATAAAATAAAATAAAATAAAATAAAATAAAATAAAATAAAATAAAATAAAATAAAATAAAATAAAATAAAATAAAATAAAATAAAATAAAATAAAATAAAATAAAATAAAATAAAATAAAATAAAATAAAATAAAATAAAATAAAATAAAATAAAATAAAATAAAATAAAATAAAATAAAATAAAATAAAATAAAATAAAATAAAATAAAATAAAATAAAATAAAATAAAATAAAATAAAATAAAATAAAATAAAATAAAATAAAATAAAATAAAATAAAATAAAATAAAATAAAATAAAATAAAATAAAATAAAATAAAATAAAAAATAAAATAAAATAAAATAAAATAAAAAATAAAATAAAATAAAATAAAATAAAATAAAATAAAATAAGATAAAATAAAATAAATTAAATAAAATAAGACAAAAAAATTAAAAAATAAAATAAATTAGAATGAAAAAAATTAAAATATGATAAAAAAGAACAAAAAAAAAAAAATAAAATAAAATAAAATAAAATGAAATGAAGTGAAATAAATAAAATAAAATAAAATAAAATAAAAAAAATAAAATAAGATAAAATAAAATAAAATAAAATAAAATAAAATAAAATAAAATAAAAAAAATAAAATGAAATAAGATAAAATAAAATAAAATAAATTAAATAAAGCAAAAAAAAAACAAGAGAAAAAATGAAAAAATAAATTAAATAAAATAAGTCAAAAAAATAAAAAAATATAATAAATTAGAATGAAAAAAATTAAAATATAATAAAAAAAGAACAAATAAAATAAAGTGAAAAAAATTAAACAAAACAAAAAATCGCTCGTAGCATAGTACACGTGAAAGAAGTTAAATTCTTATCTTAAGAATAGATATAATTAGATAGGTGGCCACCCAGAAAACTGCCCTAAGGTCAAAATGTTCATGAGATTGTGGTCGCTATACAAACGAAGTTTCCTTACTTCCTTTAATACAAATCGCTTTAGGCGTTTTTGAGATATTGGTCGATGTAAGAAGAAATAAATAAAATGGGACTAGGTGGCAACCCTAGGTAGAAACCCTGCCAGAAAATATCTTAATTGAAATATGAACAAAAATACCTATATGGGCATATATTGCTCAATATTAAACAAAATCGAGACAGGTGGCAACATTGTAAACCGCGCGAAGTGGCAACACCCAAGTAGAAAGTCTCGGAACGAAGCATACTATCTATATGCCAAATTTAATAAAAATCGCTTCAGCCGTTCACGAGATATTGGAAGTAATAAATTAAATGTGGATAGGTGGCAACCCTGCCTAAAAATATCTTAGTTGGAATATAGCCGAAAATATCTTTAATTTGTTACACATATTGCAATATCTTTCTCAATATATTACAAAATTTGAGACAGTTGGCAACGCTGTAAACCGCCCGAAGTGGCAACACCCATGTAGAACGTCTCAGAAGGAAGCATACTATCTATATGCCAAATTTGATGCAAATCGCTTTAGCCTATTTCTGAGATATTAATGTATAAAATACTGAAGCCCGTTGCCACTATTCTTTGCCACAAGTCCGAACACTGTTGCCACTATTTTTTCATTCAAATTTCACTCTTCATAAAAACTTTGCATAGCCGTCTAAGAAGTTAACCTAAAAGAAAAAATTAAATGACATAAATTTGTTTTTCTACATCTGGGTATATAATTGACTTTCTCAACCCCGCTTAGACACACTTACTTGTTAAACATACATATAAGTTTGCCCCACAAAAAAGGCTCGTGTGCAGCGGAAAGTGTTTTGTTGCTTTTGCTATTGTATTGAATAAGTACTGTTCCTTTCGGTTGCATGCATCAGTGCTATTGTCGTAGGCCTCGCTGCCAGCTTTGGCGCCGTTAAGTATGCAAACAATGGCCAACAAGAATACAAAATATAATAAAAATAAACAGCTATAGTCTTTTGTTATTGTGTGGCTGGTTGGTTTGTTGGCAAGCAAGCAGCAGCACTTCATAGCTGATATCTACTATATTTACAAGCTGCTGCTGCTGTTGTGCATAAAAATAAATATGAGCGCCTAAAAATATACTACATACTTGTGCATACGTTAAAATGCTAAGCATGCATTCATATGTGCATTTTTTTAGCGTTTTACTTAGATAAGGAAGGCGGTGAGCGGGAGACTTTGTCTTTTTCTTTTTAGCATACTAAATGGCAATGGGTTAATTCACACGTGCAATTTATTGCTTGCTCATTTCCAGCGCATATGGGTGCGGGTGTTGCCACTGCGTAAGCATGAGTTTGTTTCGAGATTGTTTTGGCACAAAAGTGTGATAATTTATTTGTGAAGAAGAGTTGGCAGCTAAACAGATGACATGTGTGAGATATTTGTTTATATTACTTACGTCCTTATTTACAAATATTTACGTAAAAAAGATGGCAAGGTAGTTGAGCTACAAGGTGTGGCACATGATATATGTGTGTATGGATGGTCAGTGGAATTGGAAAGCTTGCCAAATAATATTTTTTTTACGATTGAAAATGGTATCTATCTCAAAACAATCGCAAAGAAGTCCTGAAAAAGATCGCAAACCATTTGCGAAATATTCCTGAAAAAGTCCCTCGAAATCCCGAATGATCGCCGAAAAAGTCCCACAGAGGTCTCGATGCACTCTCGAAAAAGTCACGAAAACAATCACGAAATGGTCTAAGAACAATACCAAATGAACCCGAAAAAGCCCTAAATGATATTTTAAAGTATTCCGTAAAGTCTCAAAAACAATCCAGAAGAAGTCCCAAAAGGGTTTCGAAAGATTTACGAAATGAACCAGAAATAGTCCCAAAAATTATGCCGAAAAATTCACGAAATGAGTCCGAAAACCATACCGAAACTATGCCCAGCAGATCCGAAGTAAGTTCCAAAACCATTACTGAAATCGTCCCGAAAAAGTCCCAAAATGATCCCGAAAAATTCGCAAAGCGACCTGTAGAAATTCACGAAAAGACACGTATATAGTCCAGAAATGGTCACGAGAAACTTTGAAATAGCCACGAAATAGTGCCACAAAAATTCCGAAATTAACACTAAAAAAGTCCCAAAAACAATTCCGAATCGGTTCGGAAAAACTCCCAATATGTCTTCGAAAAAGTCCCAAAAAACAATGTCGAAATGGTTTTTAAAAAATCCCAAAGAAGTCCTAAAATGATATCGAAAAAATCACGAAATGATTAGGAAAACTCTCCCGTAAAAATCCTAAAAGTGTCCGGAAGAAGTCCAAAAAGGCTCCCGAAAATGTTACAAAACCAATTTTGAATTGGTCCGAAAAAGTCGCAAAGTGATTTCGAAGAATTTCCAAAAACCATCCTGAATTGGTCCTAAAAAGTCGCGGGTTGGTTCAGAAATAGTCTTAAAAGGATCCTGGGAAAAATTCTAAAACAGTCCACGAAAAATGTATCCCGTAAAGATCCCGAAATAGTCCGACAAATCGCAAAATGCTACCGAAAAAGTGTTAGAGACAATATCGAATTGGTTAGAAATACTTCCGAAAAAGACCAAAAATAATTCATAAAAAAACCCAAAAAGAGTCCGAAATTTATCAAAAAGTGCTGTAAAAGTTCCAAGATGTTGGGAAACATCTTAGAGCATCCGAATAATTTTATTTCTAATATTTTTTTTTTTCAATCAGGCGAAGATGAAGAGATATTTTTGGAAACAATTCGATAGTGTTTTGTAGTCATTCCGGGACTTTTCCGGTGTTATTTGAGCACTTTTCTTGGGCTTTTCGGAGTAATTTTGGAATTGTTTCAGGTATAATTTTGGAGTCTTTTCGGATTCATTGCGAGGCATTTTTGGGACCAATTCGAAAATTTTTCGAAAGCACTTGGTCTTTTTTAAGGGTCATTTCGCTAAAGTTTTCGGTATTTTTTCGGAACATCTACTGCGGCATTTCGGTATGGATTTGGGAAAATTTTCAGGATCATTTCGGGATTTTCCAGGACTATTTCAAAATTTTTTCGGGACTTTTTCAGGGTAATTTAGGGACTAGTTGAGTATTTTTTTGGGAATCATTCAGGGTAATTCATTTTTGGGTCTTTTTCTTGACTATTTCGGAAATGTTTTTGAGGTAATTTTGGGGTTGTTTCGGATTGATTTCACGGCATTTTCAGCAGCAACTCTGAACTTTTCTAGCATCATTTCGGTTTTTTATTATTAGAACAATTTCGGGATTTTTCGGGACTATTTCAGTATTTTTTCGGGACTTTTTCAGGGTAATTCAGGGATAATTTAGGATTTTTTTCGGATTGATTCCCGAATATTTTCAGAACCAATTCGGAACTTTTCCGAAATCATTTCGGTACTTTTTCGGGGTCATTTCGGGATTGTTTTCAGGGTTATTTCGGTATGCTTTTTCGGACATTTTGGGATTGTTTGCGAGTAACTTTGTGTCTTTTCCTTCGGAGTAGTCTTATTGAGCTTCTGACAAGTAGAAAGAAAGTACCTAAATGATTCCGGAAAAGTCCCGAGATGACTTGGTATGGTCCTGAAAATATTCCGAAAAAAGAAAATGGACAGTGTAATTTTACGAAGTTTGTTTCAAGTGTCGTGGATGGTATTTTTTCCAAGCTTCCATATAATAGCTTCTAACGTTGTTATAAGCTGTCGTTAGCAAGTCCAAACACTATTATCACAACCATGAAAGCTTTAATATTGGAAAAGCTCTTTGAAGCTTTAGCTTTTACTGTTAAGCAGTTAGAACTTTTTTTAAAAATATTTTGTGCTTGTTCCAGCGAAAGTTTACTACAGAACCATCCCTAGGTATGTAAAAGCCTTAAGCTTTTATTGCCGTTATGTTTGACGATTCGTGCAGAAAAGCTCTCGCCTGTTAATAAAATCAAAGTTAATGAATCACAATTTGTTTTATGCTTATTCGTTACTTTGCTGACGAAATAAAAATAATAATAAAGTTTATCTAAACACGTTCTTACTAAGTTGTAAATATAAACAAGATTTGTTATCTCTCATAAATATATTTATTTTGATGAGATTAACAAAAAAAACACAGGTACTTCAAAAAAAAACTTTTTACGGTGGAGCAGTGCTGAGAAATTTTATATTCTAAGTACCAACATGTATGTATGTGGGTCATTCCATGCCAAATCGACAAATTTTTTTCCTGACCCCCTTCGATTTCGCTAAAATATTCTATCTTCTAAAGTCCGACCCTTTTTTCATTTTTATTTTTACTTTCTTTTTTGAACTCCAACTAATTCTGCAATAAGCCCCGCTAATAACAAGATGTGCCGACAATCGCTTCTATTTTTTTGATTGAAAAAATTTTTTTTTAAACTTTGGTTCATTTTATATAACTTTTTAATGAAATTTTTTTTATAGCATTTAAGAAAAAAAAAACTTTTTTTTAAAAGTTCATAACTTTTTTTGATTTGGGGAAAAAAATTTGAAAAAATTCTGAAAAATGTCTTTCGGGGGGTAGAAAAAGATAGCAAATTTTTAGCGAAATCGGACGGGGTCAGGTAAAAAATTTGTCTATTTGGCATGGAATGACCCATGTATATTAGACTAGGCAAAAAAAAAATAATTTCATATTGTGCCGAGTTTTTAAATCGTCCGAAAATTTCCTTGTTTCAGCTTTTTGCTGATCTACCGTCAACATTTCTAAAGGTTTTGTATCCACATATCTAGTCCCATTCATTCATCACATATTGCTGCTCTCCTTTGGTTCAGCCTAAGGTTTATTAAAATATTCCGTTTTCTTCTTCTTATCAATAAAACATGCTATTGACATAGGCTTAACCAAGTAATAAAAATTGTACTTACATACACATATACAAACCTTTCTTGTTCTTGTATTATATATTTATACCATGTTGCACAATAAAGTTACATAAAATTAAATAAAAAAAATAAAAAATAAAAATAAAATAAAAAAAGAGCAACCCAGGCATAAAAAAATATAAAAAGCAAAAAAAAAAAAAAATAAAAATAAAATATATAAAACAAAAAAAAAAAAATATGTATAAAAAAATAAAAAATAAAGTAAAAATATTATGTATTAAAAAAAATAAGTAAGATAAAATGAGAAAAAATTGTAAAATAAAAATAAAATAGTAAAATAAAATAGAAGAAAAAACAAGTAAGGAAGTCCAAGTTCGGGTAAACCGAACATTAAGTTTAGTTAGTTTTCATACGATTTTCGAAATTTTCTATTTCGGAAGTGGGCGTGGTTGGGAAGCGATTTCGTACAATTAAATGAGGTATACTCCCTGTTATGCTAGTATACCTTGTACCAAATTTCATCGTTCTACCGTAATCAGTTTAAAAGTTATAACCCGTGAAATTTTAAAATATGCCTCTTGAAAAGTGTGCGGTGCCACGCCTTATTTTACAAATTTATAAAAAATCATAATAAAATGACTAGGGGTTCATTCTACCAAACTATATCCTTTTAGCCATTTCCGTTACGAATTTATGTCAATTTTTATGATTTTCGAAATTTTCGATATCGAAAGTGGGCATGGTTGGAGAGCAATTTTTTTCGGTTTCATCAGGTATATTCCCAACGATACTAGTATGCTATGTGCCAAATTTCATCGTTCTACAGTAATCAGTTTAAAAGTTACGAACAGTCGAATTTTCAAAAATTCCTCCCTTAAAAGTTGGCAGTGCCACGCCTACTTTTACAAACTTATCAAAAAATCATAAGAGAGTGACCACGGGGATTCACTTATAAAATTATATAATTTTAGCCATTGCAGCTACCGAGATATGTCAATTTGTGTGATTTTCGAAATTTTCGATATTGAAAAAGGGGGCGTGTCCATCATGCGATTTCGCCCATTTTCAATAGCAACCTATCTTGGCCAGAAAGTAACGTGTATACAAAATTTCATGCCAAATATCTCAATTTTTACTCAAGTTATCGTGTACACGCTGATTGCAATTTCGATCTTGTTGAAGGATCTTGTCGTCAAACTGCTTTGTATTGTTGCTTAGAAATTTTTCATCACCTTTACAGGTCATCGAACCAAGGAGAGGAGATTAGGAATTTCTAAACCGCAGCGTGTAAACATTACACCAAACACGGCTTAGTGTGCCTGCAGGCAAATTGCAGCTATATTTTCGCCTAAGCAACAATACAAAGCGGTTTGACAAGATCCTTCAACAAGATCGAAATTGCAAACATCGTAGTTGGTATGTAGCATTTTTTAACTTGTTCTCGCCAAAACTAAAAAAAAAACATAATTTGATCAAAATTATGCGACCATTAAATTTTCAAATTTCGAAAAAAACAAAAAAAATAAAAAAAATAAAATTAATAAAAATTACAATTTAAAATCTTATATTTTTACCAAATCGTAAAAAACTTTTATATTTTTTAATCCCATTGCTTGTAAATATAAATTACGAATACTAAAATGCAGTTAAAGAATTTTGTCTTCTCTCACCCAATGCTTGCAACTGGGTATATATAAGTGAAATGCACCCTCCATCAGCTATTCTTGCTTGTTGCTTTGCACGTCCCACCACCAATTCCATTTAGCATCATGCATTGAAGAAGAAGCAGCATAACTGCTTATCATAAGCTGACTGTCTCTTATCACTTAAAACCGGCTACGTTTTTCCACTCATCTCCACAGTAGTTTTTATTTTCACGCCGTCACTCAATTCTTGAACAACAACAAGTAAGATTTGTTTTTGTTTTTATACATACATAGATTAACATGCTGTGTGTACTTTGTTTTTGTTCTAGCTGATAATGATGATATTTGCATTGGCGTTTTCGAACTTTCGTTATACTTCGTCTTTTTCTTATTCTGTTTATTTCCCCCTTTTTTTATTACTATCAACCGCTATCTAGCCAACAAAAAGTCATTTACCTTCAAATTGCTGAGCTTAGTGCACAGTCTCGGTGAGAAGTGTGAATGTTTCACATGCTTAAAGTCGTAGGAGTTTTTGGGAAATTTCGAATTTTTTTCTTTTGTTGATGAGTGTACAAATATTTTTGTGAATAAAAAAAGTTTGAAGTTTGAAAATTTTTGTGAATAATTTTTTTCTCACGTGCTTTCAAAGCATTTTTTGTTTTTGATTATTTGCTGTTAAGAGAAAAAGTCGGGTGTTAAAAACGAGAAACAAAAAAAAAAAATAAATACTATTGAAAATTAAAAAGGGGATCTTCTGGGTTTTGATGCTGGATTCGTGATTACATAAGGTGTAGTGCCCAAGAAATACAATTCAAAGCTGTTGTAGTTGCTGTTCTATCTCAAAAATCACAGAAAAAGCAAAAAATAAAAAATAAAAAAAATAAAAAAAAAATAAAAAAAAAATAAAAAAATTATCACTAGTTTCAAGGGAACGCTAGGAATAAGTGTCAAAGGATCATGTCGAAGAAAGAAGAAACACCGTTTGTTATGTAAGTATAAGAGAATCTTGAACATCTGGTAGAGTTGCCAGAGAGAAAAGAGTAACAAAATAGAAGGTGTTACCAAAAAGAGCTATGAAGCAGTGGGACTAGACCAGGCCTAGGCAACTAGTGGGACAATTGTCCAAAACTTGGATAAACTCTCCGCTCTTTGCTTGGTCTCTCGCACAAGGAAATTGTTAGATAGATTTGGGGAGTGATACCGAAATTGACAGTCCTTGGTCGGATATAAACCCGGTACGCTGCGGTACTGCCTTGCGGTAGTGCCCGACTGTCGTGGTAGCGATTTGGTATGGCCAGTGGAACCTTCTAGGTCATGTCATCCCTCCATCCGAAGATGGGTAATGAGACCATCCCCTGCAAAAATCATTGCATTATGTGCTCCAATTTTTTGATTTTGGAGTACTCCAATACTAATCGTTTGTATACCTTATCGGACCACCTTCAGATTTTTGAAAGCTGATCATTGCTCCTGCCTTATCGACGAAAATCACGACACTATCGCTCTGACAGTATATACTCCAATTAGTAACAACATTGGAGTACATTCCAAAGTACTCTGACAGTAGGTACTCCCTGGAGTAGCAGAAACAAAGCGACGGTTGGAGTAGGTGGTCCAGTCCTAGCACATCGCAATGTTAATTGGAGCACAATTTTTATATGAAAAAGGATTACATTTGGAGTACTCTGATGCTCCAATCGGAGTACTTTTAGGATAGGAAATAGAGCACTCTCGATTTTTGCAGGGATCGAGTTAGCAGGTCATTAACTGTGTCGCCTCTTACGACCGGTATGCCTGGCATATTCTAAACCTCTAACTCGCGGTGCAGATGGATGTCGCTGCTTATACTCAGTCACTCACTTACAAGCAACGACTCAACAACATACGCTGTTGTTTCAGAACTTGCTAGTGAACGACGGAGCAAATAGAGCTAACATAATTTTGATTGGTTCGATGACCGCTCCTTCACGAATACACCCCCCACTTTCGATTCTGCCGGGCCGTGGACAAGACGCCTTCCACTCATTTTAATCATCTGCTTTCTTTCTGTTCTGAGTAGGTTCGATCGAAAAGTTGGAGAGATGCTCCCGCAAGACTTCTAGGATATGTGTTTGGTATGGTGGGATTTATATTGGATACAATCTCCATATCAAAGTTTAGACAGAATCACTCGAGTCTGCCTTGGTAGGACGCTGTCTTCAGGTATTTGAGTTGGGTCGCTATTGATAACGTGGGGTACAGACCCGACACCTGAAATAGTCATCTACCTACTCGGCGTGGATGTCGTTTAGAGACCGCAGCTCAAAGGGCTTTGTAATGTGGTTTACGCAGTTGTTTCTCTATGCTCCTGAGTGGCAGATCAGCAATCAACAGATGTCTGTTGGGATGTCTAGGATTATGGAACTTTACCAGAAACTAACATCGTTAGCTTACAGATTTCATCGTTTCCTAGGTTAGGGTCTAAAATTGAACCCCATGATTCTCCATACGTGCCATTGATGCATTACGGGCCCTCTGCTGCCGTCCAAAAAGCAATATCCGTTTGACGGGGGGGGGGGGGGGAGGGGTTCCACTCCACAAAGCCAGACCTATTATATCTTAAGAAGGAGTTTCAGGCAGTTGACTGCTGGAGTTCTGCCATTCACCATCTTCTTCTGACCAAAATATTAATATGCAAAAAAGATAAGCGAAATCTTTCAGGGAGAGGAATCAGGTTAAAAAAGATAAATATTTCTGGACCTCCTACTTAACAAACCTCCAGCAACCGAATTAAAAATAGCAGAAATTACAAGATATTGCAATTCAACTTGCTAAAAACAGCCCAGCGCTTGGAAGTAGTTAAAGCAGCAGCTTTTAACGCTGATCGGTTACAAAATTAAGCAGACGAACCGGCAAGACGAACGAACAAACAGCAGCAGCTGCAGTCAAGTGAGGCAAACATTGATTGCATTAAGTGGTGGGAGTGGCAGGCGTGGCATATAGGTATCCTGCTGCAGGAGTGCATATCTCAGGGCCAGGCAGCATTGGATCTTAGGGTGTATTAGTAAAAGAGGGGTCATCGCATCAATCACTATGTGAATCGGACAATTGTCCCACTTGGTGCCTAGGCCTGTCATATATCGTTGTATATATGTGTGGGTGTATGCCAAAGCTACTTGCCGCACGATGACCCGTTAACATTACTGACACCGCAAAGCTGTCAGCTTCGACTTAATGGCAATCATTCACTGATTATCAGGCGTGAGGATAAAAGGCGAGAGACGGAGGGTGAAAGGGTCCGAAAAAAAGCGTAAAAAAGAAGAGGGCAAGTGAAAAAGCGATGCCGGTAGCTTTCTGCTCTGATATGCTTCTTTTACCCCTGGAAGAAACAGAAACAACAAAAATTCGATGAAGATGCAGAAAAATTACATTAACTTCGAGAAAATTTTTGATTTGAAAAATGCTGCCACATCATGATTGCTGACATTTACCTACACGAAAGTGGGGCAGATGTGGCTTTGTGAGCTATCGCTGTGCTCACCCGAGTTCAAGAGTAGCTGCTGTTGCTTTTAACGCGTTGACCAATGACCTGAGTAGAGCAATGCAAGTCAAGTGATTACAGTTAAATATGCTAGCTGGTCTTGTTGTTGTAATGCAAACATTTCGCTTTCCAAAAACAATCGCTTTAAGCACGAACAACAACAATATTTGCAATCGCCTTAGTAGAAGTCGCGCTCACTGACTTGCTGGCTCGCTGACGGGCTGCTCCACTCGCTTCCATTGCTTTGGTTGCTGTGTTTTCGAAATGTAGCAATTCTCAATGCGAGTAATTGGTATATACGTACAGTGGGTGGGTTTGAGATAGGTAGAAAATAGAAACAAATTTATAAATAAAAAAAAAATAAAATAAAAAAATTTTAATTAAAATAAAATTAAATTTATTAAAATTAAAAAAAGTAAAATAAAATAAATTAAATTAAAACAAAACAAAATAAATAAAATAAATTGAAATAAACAAAAAATAAAGTGACAAAAATATAAATAAAAAAAAATTAAAAAAATAAAATATAATAAAATTGAATAAAATAAAATAAAATAAAATAAAATAAAATAAAATAAAATAAAATATAATATAATAAAATAAAATAAAATAAATAAATAAAATAAAATAAAATAAATAAAATAAAATAAAATAAAATAAAATAAAATAAAATAAAATAAAATAAAAAAAAAAAAAATTCAAAAAAAATAAAAAAATAAAAATAAAATAAAATAAAATAAAATAAAATAAAATAAAATAAAATAAAATAAAATAAAATAAAATATATAAAATAAAATAAAATAAAATAAAATAAAATAAATTAAAATAAAATAAAATAAAATAAAATAAAATAAAATAAAATAAAATAAAATAAAATAAAATAAAATAAAATAAAATAAAATAAAATAAAATAAAATAAAATAAAATAAAATAAAATAAAATAAATAAAATAAAATAAAATAAAATAAAATAAAATAAAATAAAATAAAATAAAATAAAATAAAATAAAATAAAATAAAATAAAATAAAATAAAATAAAATAAAATAAAATAAAATAAAATAAAATAAAATAAAATAAAATAAAATAAAATAAAATAAAATAAAATAAAATAAAATAAAAAAAAAAAAAAAAATTCAAAAAAAAAAAAAAAAAAAATAAAAAAATAAAATAAAATAAAATAAAATGTGTTTTTGAGAAAAATTTACCCACGCGCTGCAGGAACCAGACAAGCCGACATATGTTTCGATGATACTGGAATTACATCTCTTCATGGACTTTTCTTCCCGGCATTGTGAGAGTCGAACTCACAACACTGTAGTGACTTGTATGCTAGAAGGTCTAACACCTTAGGCCACTACCCAGCTTGAAGGTAACCCCTTCTCAGTGTCCATTTATGCATATATTTATACTTCCATATAGAACATTTCTTTAATTTCAATGCTAACTTATATGAAAGATTTGCGAATTTTTAGGACTTGGTGTGAAACCTATGAAAGAATTTTCTATGCTTAATGCACGAATATTTTTTCATTTTAAACATTTAAACTCTTTGTTGCTTTTGACTTGTAGTCTATTGCTGTAAATACCGACGGTATTGTGAAGCAATTTTCGGGATTGTAATGAAATGTGTTTTTGAGAAAAATTTACCCACGCGCTGCAGGAACCAGACAAGCCGACATATGTTTCGATGATACTGGAATTACATCTCTTCATGGACTTTTCTTCCCGGCATTGTGAGAGTCGAACTCACAACACTGTAGTGACTTGTATGCTAGAAGGTCTAACACCTTAGGCCACTACCCAGCTTGAAGGTAACCCCTTCTCAGTGTCCATTTATGCATATATTTATACTTCCATATAGAACATTTCTTTAATTTCAATGCTAACTTATATGAAAGATTTGCGAATTTTTAGGACTTGGTGTGAAACCTATGAAAGAATTTTTCTATGCTTAATGCACGAATATTTTTTCATTTTAAACATTTAAACTCTTTGTTGCTTTTGACTTGTAGTCTATTGCTTGTAAATACCGACGGTATTGTGAAGCAATTTTCGGGATTGTAAGCAATTTTCGGGATTGTATGAAATGTGTTTTTTGAGAAAAATTTACCCACGCGCTGCAGGAACCAGACAAGCCGACATATGTTTCGATGATACTGGAATTACATCTCTTCATGGACTTTTCTTCCCGGCATTGTGAGAGTCGAACTCACAACACTGTAGTGACTTGTATGCTAGAAGGTCTAACACCTTAGGCCACTACCCAGCTTGAAGGTAACCCCTTCTCAGTGTCCATTTATGCATATATTTAGATAAGTTCGCATTGAATTAG
>CAXKVI010000003.1:118254093-118256593 GCA_964058755.1 Campiglossa producta
GGCTTGTCTGGTTCCTGCAGCGCGTGGGTAAATTTTTCTCAAAAAACAGATTTTCATAAAATAAAATAAATTAAAATAAAATAAAATAAAATAAAATAAAATAAAATAAAATAAAATAAAATAAAATAAAATAAAATAAAATAAAATAAAATAAAATAAAATAAAATAAAATAAAATAAAATAAAATAAAATAAAATAAAATAAAATAAAATAAAATAAAATAAAATAAAATAAAATAAAATAAAATAAAATAAAATAAAATAAAATAAAATAAAATAAAATAAAATAAAATAAAATAAAATAAAATAAAATAAAATAAAATAAAATAAAATAAAATAAAATAAAATAAAATAAAATAAAATAAAATAAAATAAAATAAAATAAAATAAAATAAAATAAAATAAATAAAATAAAATAAAATAAAATAAAATAAAATAAAATAAAATAAAATAAAATAAAATAAAATAAAATAAAATAAAATAAAATAAAATAAAATAAAATAAAATAAAATAAAATAAAATAAAATAAAATAAAATAAAATAAAATAAAATAAAATAAAATAAAATAAAATAAAATAAAATAAAATAAAATAAAATAAAATAAAATAAAATAAAATAAAATAAAATAAAATAAAATAAAATAAAATAAAATAAAATAAAATAAAATAAAATAAAATAAAATAAAATAAAATAAAATAAAATAAATAAAATAAAATAAAATAAAATAAAATAAAATAAAATAAAATAAAATAAAATAAAATAAAATAAAATAAAATAAAATAAAATAAAATAAAATAAAATAAAATAAAATAAAATAAAATAAAATAAAATAAAATAAATAAAATAAAATAAAATAAAATAAAATAAAATAAAATAAAATAAAATAAAATAAAATAAAATAAAATAAAATTAAATTAAATTAAAAAATTTTAATTAAAAAAAATACAAAAAAAGTTAAATTAAAAATGAAAAAAAATAAAAAATAAAAAAAAAACTTAATAAAATATAAAATAAAAAATACAAAAAAACTTAAATTAAAAAAAAAAAATAAAAAATGAAAAACAAAATTGAAACTGTAATAAAACAGAGTCTTCGGGATGCTACTTGAAAAAGTTTTAAAAACATTTCAGCCTAAGCGAACTTTTGTTATCTTATTGTTGTTTTTATTATCTTATTTAAAAAAAAAAAACATTTACTGGTTGCTTCAGCAGCAGTCATTCAGTCAGTCATTCAGCCATAGAGCGCGCCACTCGCTCAACACTCCGACAGCAAAAGCAATGACATGGCTGCCAAAATCCGTAAATCCTACCAATTTAAGTTGGCACGTGAAATATTTTTTAAAGTTTTTTTTTCACTTTTTCTTAGTATTTTATGAATATTGTTGCTGTTGCATGAACCATTTTAACCGCTTTCCATTAGTTGAATTTGTATGTGTGTGTGTGAGATTTAGTTAAATGGAAAATATGATAGCAACGCTCAACTAATTTATTAAACGACTGAATAGTAACGAGTAGCGAGCGAGTTTTTTTTTTTTTTTGTGTCGAATGAAACAAAAGTGATGGCAAATCCTTTAGTCGTTTTTAATTAAAATGAAAGCTTACAAATACAAAATACATATAAAACTGACTATTTCCTAACTATTGCAGATTTATTATGTTGTTGTTCAATTTCGACAAATTCGTTTTGCATAAATTCAAAATTCTGAAAGCAAAGCTGCAATGCCATAAAAGCTATTAAGCGCCTAAAACTGTGTGTTGAGAGTGTCGGGTATTAATTTATGACTTTTTCTAGTTCAAAGTTTGGTCCAATAAAAAATAATGAAATAAAAAAAATTAAATAAAGCAAAAAAAAAATATGGCTGGGTCCCGGGACTGACTTTCCTTGTGTTGGTGGTATCACAACGGGCCTTTCAAAACTGGGCTAAGTGTGCCTCTGCGGCAGCCACTTGAACCTACCTACCTAAAAAAAAAAAAAATTAACTGAAAGAAGAAGTAAAAAAAAAATGAAAAAACTTAAATAAAAAAAAATAAAATTTAATTAAATGAAAAGAAAAAAAAATATAAAATAAAAAGATAAAAAAATAAAATTAAATAAAATAAAATTGAAATTAATAAAACAAAATGAAACAAAAGAAAAAAATTAAATAGAAAAATTTTAAATAGATAAAAAAAATGAAAAAAAAATAAAAAAGATTAAATTAAATTAAATGTTATGGAATAACACTAAATGAAATAAAGTATAATATAAAATAAAATAAAAAAAAAAAATAAACCAAAAAAAGAAAAGAAATGAAATTAAATAAAACAAAATGAAATTAACAAAATAAATACAAAAAAAAATAAAATAAAGTAAAATAAAGTGAAAAAAAAATTAAATAAGAAAATAATAAAAAAAAAACAAAAGAAAAAAAAATTAAAAAAAATAAAAAAAAATTTTTATTAAAAAACTAGTATGGCAGGGATTTTTCGATAGAGCTTTCTGAAGGGCAATGTTCTTGCTTT
>CAXKVI010000003.1:118259093-118271593 GCA_964058755.1 Campiglossa producta
AACGGGGGGAAATGTGCAGAGGAACGAGCGAATGAGATTTACTACACATAAATTTGTAGCTTTTGAGTATGCGTAGATCGCTGGGGCCAGCTAGTTTTTAGAATAGCTTAGATCGGTTACAAAACAAAATTACATATTCGCCTAAAAGTATGCAACGTTTAGCTTTTTATCACTCATACTCTTAATGCAAGATTAATTTTATGTTCTCTTAAATTATTGTAGGCACGGAGTTTTTGTCTCTTTTAAGCTTGTTCCAGAATGCGTACTTCTATTCAGAGTAGCAACATTGGTCATTAGGTTAAGGGTATTGCTGTTTTATACCCAGTTGCCAAATCATGGGAAACGACTTACTTTTCACGCTTGATGGCGCTGGAGGCGCTATAAAAATTTCTAAGCCCAGTTCTTCAATCTCAAGGGCTAAATAGTTTTAGTTTTTTTTTATAAAATTGTTAAATATCTTATATTAACCCTTCACTGCCAAAAAATCTTAAATTATTGTTGACTTTTGCATTAAAATTGTACTAAAATTTGAGCGATTTTTTGTTCATGTCATAAAATTATACTTTTTGTATTAACCCATGAAGGCCTAAAAAAATTTTTGACGCATAAAACATTGTTTTGTATATTAATTAATGGGGAGTTTTCAGTTATATGTATAATGAAGTTTACTTCTTAACCCTTTAATGTTTTATATTAACCCTTCAATGCCAAATTTTTCCCATTTATTTGTTGAAAGTTTAAATAAAACTGTACTTAAAATTTCATTTTTCATGTGAATTTTTTTTTTATATTAACCCTTAAAAGGCTAAAGAAAAACTCGATAAAAGGGGAATTGTGCATATGTCTATTCTGTTAAAATTTTATAGAAAATGTTGATTAATAGGGGCTTTCAGTTTTTGTTATTATATAACGGAGTTTATTTTTTAACCCTTCAATGCCAAACAAAATTGGTTTTCAATTTTTTGTTGAGTTTTGCAATAAAACAAATAAAGTAAAAATTTTAAAATTTAATTTTTCATGTGATACAACTAAAATTTTTATATTAACCCTTGAAAGGCAAAAGAAAAATTTAATAAATAAAACACTGTTTTGTTTTGTATTCTGTTAACATTTTATAGAAAATGTTAAGAAATTGGAAACTTTCAGTTTTTTTTTTTTATTATAAAACGGAGTTTATTTCTTAACCCTTATATATTTTATATTAACTCTTCAATGCCAAACAAAATTTTTTTTCCAATTATTTGTTGAATTTTGCAACAGAACTGTAGCAAAAATGTTAAAATTTTATTTCTCATATGATAAAACTAACCTTTTTGTATTAACCCATATAAGGCCAACATACTTTTTTTCAATATGCACTGTTTTGCTTATTCTATTTAAATTGCCTTGAAAATCTTGGTTAATTAGCAGCTTGTAGATTTGTTGTTATATAAAGAAGTTTTTTTTCTTAACCCTTAAAAGCCCAACGATAGTTAGTGTTTTCAACCAAAAATAAAAATTTTCAGACTTTCTTATATCTAGTTTCTAATTTTAAAAGGCATCTGCGCTAAATAAGAATAACTTTTTATGTTTTAACTGTCATTAAAAACGAAACCCTTTTTTAACCCTCGACTGTCCAAAGAGAAAAAAGTAGGAAAAAGTCAAAATTAGCTGTTTCCATTGAGAAGTGCACTGAAAATGAAATTAAATTATAAATTTTCTTTGCATGCATTTTTTTGTTTAACCCTTTAATGCCTACGATATGCTAATATGGGTAGCAAATGAAAATTATTTTTCAGTTTCTATTCAGAAGTGAACTGAAAATGAAATTAAATTATAAATTTTCTTTGCATACATTTTTTTGTTTAACCCTTCATTGCCCAATAAAAAAAAAATAGGAAAAAGTCCAAATTAAATTATAAATTTTCTTTGCATGCATTTTTTTGTTTAACCCTTTGATGCCCACTATATGCCAATATGGGTAGCAAATGAAAATTATTTTTCAGTTTCTATTGAGAAGTAAATTAAAAGTTAAATTCAATTATAAGTTTTCTTTGCATGCATTTTTTTGTTTAACCCTTTAATGCCCTTTGGTGTTATTTGAAAAAAAAACGGGCGATTTATTAATTTTTAAGTAAAGTTTTGCGTGATGTATACCAGCTTCTAAGAAATAGAAAATATTTTAAATTAACCCTTTAATGCCCAGAACTTTTTTTTACACATTTGGTTATATTTTTGGTTAGATTCCATACAAACTTGATATTTGTTGTTATTTTGTTTTTGTTGCTATTTAAGCATCTCTATGCATTGCAACTAATTTGAATTTATGCGACAGCATATATATGAAGTATCAGACGATGCGTTACAATTTCTCATATTTAAAAATTAATGGCATTTACTGTGTGTAGACTCTTGCAGCTACACCGTTATCACAAATACATACATAGATACTCACAAACACAAACATACGCACGCTTAGTATCTCTCCTTGGACAAGTATTAAGCACAAAAACGAAAAAATTTCATCAATTTGAGTTTGTGAGTATTTTGCCTGTCTGCAACAGTGGCAATAACTTCTCAGGCAGACCAACTGACGCCGCTTCCTACATCTAACTGCCTGGTTTACAGTCTCATAGCACGCACATACGGGCTCACTACCTTTTTAATATCTGCATCTGACCATTCATCCGCATGTGTTCGAGCACTGAAATAGTTATTGAATGATTTCGTTTGCGCTTTTAGATTTGTTTTTCACATTTCTTTTTTTCTTTTCTACTCTCATTTGGTTATAAATCGCAATGGAATGCTCATAATTTATGGTTAAATGGAATTCGGGTGGAGTTCGTTTGAGCATTCGAAGATATTGCAAAGTGTTGGTAGTTGTGTGTATGACTTTGGGGGGTGGGTGCGATTTCATGTGATCGTTTGAGGCATGCTGTGCTTGATGGGGTATTAAAATCGGCTGTGGATTATTTTTTTTTTTTTGGAATTTCTTTACAAATTTTTGTTAGTAAAGAAGGTTTTAAATGTTGATATATACCAACATATCGTCTGTCTGCACTTGCGGCAAGCAAGTCAATACCTCCTTAGCTATAAATAATATTGCACAAATGAATTTTATCGTTTTTTTGAGATTTAATACGTTTTGAGGTTAGGTGTGATGAAAAGCAAACGTAGCACCAGAATGGGTTAATAATATGGTAAAGATTTTTAAGAACTTAAAGTCACGACAATCAAATAATTTTGTGGTTTCAAGTATTTTTTTGCATGAAAAAATAAGATTTTTTATTGAGTGTTGCCACTTCGCGCGGTTTGCAGGGTTGCCACCTATCTGAATTTTCTTTAAATACTGAGCAACATATGCCAATATGGGTATCAAATGAAAAATGCTGTCTGCCGTATTTCAACGAAGATATTTTCGGACAGGGTTGCCATCTAGGGTTGCCACCCAACTCCATTTTGTGTCTTTCTTCATATATCGAACAATGTCTCGGGAACGGCTTGAAGCGATTTGCGTCAAATTTGGCATATAGGTAGTATGCTTCATTGTAAGACTTTATACTTGGGTATTACCACTTTGGGCGGTTTACGGGGTTGCCACCTATCTAATTTATTTTTTGATATTCAGCAAGATATGCCAATATGGGTATCAAATGAAAGACATTTTCTGCCGTTATCCAACGAAGATATTTTCAGGTAGGGTTGCCATCTAGGGTTGCCACCCAACCCTATTTTATGAATTTCTTCATATATCGAACAATGTCTCGGGAACGGCTTGAAGCGATTTGCATCAAATTTGGCATATAGGTAGTATGCTTCATTTTAAGACTTTCTACTTGGGTGTTGCCACATCGGATAGTTTACAGAGTTGCCACATATCTTAAGTTTTTTTTTTTAAATATTGAGCAAGATATGCCAATATGGGTATCAAAAAGGTATTTTCTGCCGTTAACCAACGAAGATATTTTCAGCAGGGTTGCCACCTTGGTTTTTTTTATTATTTTAATTCAACTTACTCCAATACATGGTTGAGTTTGATTGGACGCTGCGACTTCATACAAAAATAGCATCTTTAGTGCTATCGATAGATGCTCAAGAATATAAAATTAATTGAGTTCAAGCGTACTTAATCACTTCGTCATAAAATTTAAGATATTCCTCTAATCGAATTTATTATTTCCAATGAATATGCAAATACTTAAATCGAATTACGTAAGCAAATTTTATGCTTAATTAGAAAAATTTTGAAAGCAAATAACACCATTCTTCAATAACGTGAGCCACCCACACAAAAAGGTATCAGATGTGGGCTATCATATACTCACTCACCACACGATTACAGAGCGCTGTAATTATAAGATATGAAATAATGCACTTTAACCCCGTCTAGACTGATGTAAATGAGAATTTTCTATGTTATCTAACACGAAAGTTCAATAAATCGAGTAATATCTAATCAATTTTGGAGTGCTCAGTTTGTATGTCTCCGTAATAATCGCTCAGGTGCGGATCTAATATATTTGGAGCCCTATGAAGTCAATCAAGAATCAAGAAGATGATATAAAACAAAATATAATAAAATAAAACACCAAAGAAAAAAAAATATTAACAAAAAAAAAAAAAAAATAAATAAATAAAAAAAAAAAAAATTTTAAATTAATAAAAAAGTAAACCAAAAAAAAATAAATAAATAAAAATCAAAAAAAAAAAAAATTTATAAAAAAAATAAAAAAAAAAAAATTAAAAAAATGGATAAAGAAAAAAATAAACAAAAAAAGAAACAAATAAAAATAAAATAAAAAAATTTTATAAGAAAAAAAAATAAAAAAAATTAATAAAGAAAAAAATTAACAAATAAAGAAAAAAAAAATTGAAATAAAAAAAATTTTATTAAAAAATAAAAATAAAAAAAAAAAAAATTAAAAAGTGAAAAAACTAAAAAAAAATTAAATAAAGACTTCAAATAAAGATGTGTCTCCTTTACCAACTATGAAAACAAAAGTAAACAAAAAAAAGAAACAAAAATGAAATAAAAAAATTTTATAAGTAAAAAAATAAAAAAAAAAAATAAAAAAATAAAAAAAAAAAATTAATAAAGAAAAAAAATAAATAAAAAAAGAAACAATGAAAATCAAAAAAAAAAAAATTTTATAAAAAAATAAAAAAAAATAATAAATAAAAGTTGAATAAAAACTAAAAAAAAAAAAAATTTAATAAAAAATAAGTGGAGTTGGAAAAAAACAAAAAAACAAAAGAAATAAATAAAAAAAATAAAAAAGAGAAAAAATTAATAATGAAAAAAATAATAAACAAAAAAATAAACAAATAAAAATAAAATAAAAATAATTTTATAAAAAAAAATAAAAAATAAAAATTTTGAAAATTATTAAAGAAAAAAAGAAATAAAAAAGAAACAATTAAAATCAAATAACAAAAATAGTATAAAAAAAAAAAAAATAAAAAATAAAAAATAAAAAAAGTAAAAAATAAAAAAGTGAAAAAACTAAAAAAAAAATTAAATAAAGACATGAAATAAAGATGTGTCTCCTTTACGAACTATGCAAAGTGGAGCCCCGTTTTACTTATAACGCCCATAAACACTTTCGGCGCCATAATACGTCACTCACTCACCAATATCCTTCGATTTTCTCATCTGAGATGACATCGCTGGCATTTTAAATTGCCAATTAGGCGCAGGATTCAATATTGGCATTACAACAAAATACTATTACATCAACAAAATACATATACATATACTGAAAATCAATAACAGCCGCGGTAGGACCAACGAAACTCAGAAATAAAGTTATTTGAGGCGGATGGTATAAATAGAAAGACAAGAAAACGCCAAAAATAAAAAGGAAACAAATTTTAAAAATTTCAATTAAATCCGAATGTGAAGCGCTGGTTAGAGTGAGTGAGTAATGGATGTGGATATGTATGCAGCATAAATGGTCATACTGCGGCAGGGATGCGATATCGAACTGAAGTTATCGATTTCCTACTTCTTACAAGAGTGCTCTTGTAATTGGGACAGCATAATCGATAAAAGGTTTGGAAAGTCGATATTTATTAATAAATCGATATCGTTTAAAAAGTCGGTTGAGCCCATATCAGTCACAAAAAATCACAATAAATTTCTTTATTTATAGTTATCGATGAATTAAAAATTGTTATCGATATTATGTACATGTTTTAGGAAATTATCGATAGCTATTTATAAATTAATTTATCTCGATTTTTTAAGTGCTTAAAAATCGATAAAATATATAGTTATCGGCAAAAACTTTCAATTACCAATACAACTTCTTAAGGATTGACAAAATTTTATTTTATAAAAAATTGAAGTTATCGATAAGTTCCATATACGTTTTTTTCAAATCGATAAAAAAATACTTATTGATAAAATTAATGCACAAAAATTCAACAAAAAATTTTGAATTGAAAATCGACAAAAACTCGATAAATAAAAAATCGATATACCAAATTTTGAGAAAAATCTTAAAAAGTCGGCAAATATCGGTATAGTTCAAAAACTCAGCTGCCTCAACTAACATTAACACCTATATGACGAAAGTAATGAGGTTAAATGAAGTTAAAATGAAGTTATCGATAAATTCGATATTCAAAATCTTAAGAATCAACAAGAGTTGTAGTAATAAAATCGATGTACAACAATTTAAAAGTTACCGATAAATTATATATATATAATTCTTCAAAAATCGATAAAATAATTGTTTTTGATAAAGTTTAGGTATTTAATTTAAAAAATATTGTTTTAAAATCGATAACAAAATTTATTTATCGATAAAACCTAAATAAAAAATGCCTTAGTCGATAAAAAATGAAACATCGATAATATTCTTAAGCTTTAAAAAAAATTAAAAAAGTTATCGAGTCTATCGTATAAAAATAAAGTTATCGATATATTCGATATAAATTTTTTTAAACGAATTAAAAATTAGCTATTGCTAAAATTTATGTATAGGAATTCAGCAAAAAAGTTTTGAAAGTCTGTGAAAAATCGATAACAGTAATCGATAAAAATATAGTATCGAATTATTCGATATCAAAATTCTTAAAAATCGATAAAAAATTGTTATCAATAAAATATATGCATTAAAATGCAACAAAAATGTTTGAAAGTAATGATGAAAAATATATTTATAGATAAAATTGATGTACAAAAATTAAAAAAAAAATTTGGAAAAGTCGCTAATTATCGATAAAAGTAAAAAAAAGTCTTTTAATGAAAATTTTCTGTCACTAAGATCAAGCATTTCTTTTATCACTGCAAAGTGCCCATCTATGATAAATACTCTCTCTCTCTCTCTACACATGTACATATATGTAAGATAGTAATGGAATGCGAAAAAAGAATCCAAAGTATGAGCAAGATTGAGATTATTCGTCACTTTGTGTTGTTGTAGCTGACGCTGCTGCTGTTGCTTTAATTCATTTAAAACATTCTTGTTGCCGCGCAAGTGATAACAAGTTCTTTTTTTTTCTTCCCATCTCCCTTTTTCTTTTCTTCCACCGCTTTTTTTTTGTTAGTATGCCGCTTTCAATTAAGCACTCAATTTTTATTGATTGCCTCAAGTTTGCCACATCGCGTCGCGCTGTCTTCTTCCAATTATTGATTGTGTTACTGTTGTGGATGTAGGATTGGGAAGAGATGGCATGTGGGCGTGTGATGTTTAATTTTTGATGGTTTTTGTTGCTTAGCGACATAAAAATAAATTACCTCAATCATATAACCAAGTGTTGTATAACGAGAGCCCACAAGAGCTGATTGGCTTATGCAATTGATCAAAGATGAAGAGTGTTATATAATGGAGGCAGTGCCAACAGCTTAGTAACTTGTTAGGAAAGTTGGAGAAAATATGCCTCTCATATTCGATCAAAGCTTAGGGTTTTTGATGACTTTTCTAATTTTTTGATGATCGATTTTTATCGATAAATATATTTTTTTTATCGATTTTTAATATTTTCGATATCGAATTTATCGATAAATATATTTTTATGGATTAATTTTGACCTTAGTTGAGGCAGCTGACTTTAATGCATACATTTTATCGATAACAATTTTTGAATCGATTTTTAAGATTTTCGTTATCGAATTTATCGATACCTATAGGTATTAATATTAGTTGAGGCAGCTGACTTTATGTTGAATTTTCCCATATAAATTTTATCGATAACAACTTTTTGATCGATTTTTAATATTTTCGATATCGAATTTATTGATAACTATGTTTTTATAGATTATTTTTGACCTATGGGTATTAATATTAGTTGAGGCAGCTGACTTTAATGCATACATTTTATCGATAACAATTTTTGAATCGATTTTTAAGATTTTCGTTATCGAATTTATCGATAACTTTATTTTAATCGATTACTTTTGACCTATAGGTATTAATATTAATTGAGGCAGCTGACGTTATGTTGAATTTTCATGCACAGATTTTTTCGATAACAAATTTTGATCGATTTTTAAGATTTTCGATATCGAATTTATTGATAACTATGTTTTTATAGATTATTTTTGACCTATGGGTATTAATATTAATTGAGGCATTGGGTATTAATATTAATTGACTTTATTGTATAAATTTTATCGATAACAAATTTTGATCGATTTTTAATATTTTCGATATCGAATTTATCGATAACTATATTTTTATAGATTATTTTTGACCTATGGGTATTAATATTAGTTGAGGCAGCTGACTTTATGTTGAATTTTCACACATAAATTTCATCGATAACAATTTTTGAATCGATTTTTAAGATTTTCGATATCGAATTTATCGATAACTATATTTTTATAGATTATTTTTGACCTATGGCTATTAATATTAGTTGAGGCAGCTGACTTTATGTTAAATTTTCATGCATAGATTTTTTCGATAACAAATTTTGAGGGATTTTCGATATCGAATTTATCGATAACGAACTATCGATTTTTGATTTTGATTTTGTTTCTTACAGATATCTATCGATTTTTTTATAAACTATATTTTTTCATAGATTTATAACAACATTTATAGATAACTCGTGTACCTTGAATAATATCTACTCAATTTATCAAATTTTCATAAAATTTTACTGACCCAATTTTCACATATCGACCCTTTTTCGCGAAATTATCGTAAGGGAAAAAATACAAATTTTACAGCAGAGCATTCGATTTTTTGAATATTATGTTATCGTTTTCGATTTTTTTTGTGATGAGCTGACACGCTTTTTTGAATAATTTCGCTTCGATTGTTTGAGAAATATATCGATTATATCCAACTATCGATTATACAGACATATCTGATAATAACTATCGATTTTTGAATAATTTCGTTTCGATTTTTTTGAAATTAAATCGATTGTATCGAACTAACAGTCTTGAAAAAGTTATCGACTTTTTCAAAATATTTATCGATTTTATGCGCTGACATTCCGATTATTACCAATTTCAAAAAGTTATCGACTTTCTCAAAAAAATTATCGATTTTATGCGCTGACATTCCGATTATTACCAATTTCAAAAAGTTATCGACTTTCTCAAAAAAATTATCGATTTTATGCGCTGACATTCCGATTATTACCAATTTCAAAAAGTTATCGACTTTCTCAAAAAAATTATCGATTTTATGCGCTGACATTCCGATTATTACCAATTTCAAAAAGTTATCGACTTTCTCAAAAAAATTATCGATTTTATGCGCTGACATTCCGATTATTACCAATACAAGTAGTCCGCAACAATTATTTGTTGTCGTCCTTTAAGCATGTCTCTTACTCCGATATTGCTTACTTCAAATTGGCTGTCAATTTAGCATTTCCTACATACCTGCCATTTAAAAACGATTTGCAGATTATAGCTGTCAATGAATAAAATAACTAATTCACAAAAGAAGGCAACGGGCAAAATAAAAGAAAGGAAATGAATAAGAAATTAATAAAAATTGACAGCAAATCCTAAGAGAGCAAAAATATTATCATGGAATAACAATGAAATATAATCGCATGCTTCAGTCTTTCTACTGGGGTGTTGCCACTTCGGGTGGTTTGCAGAGTTGCCACCTACATATACATATCTTTTTTTTTTTTAAATATTAAGCAAGCTATGCCAATATGTTTATTAAATTAAAGGTATTTTCGGCCGTATACCAAACAAGTTATTTTCAGGCAGTGTTGCCACCTAATCCATTTTATTTATTCCTGCGTACATATATCGACCAATATCTCTGAAACGACAGAAGCGATCTGGATTAATTTAGGCATATACATAGTCTGCCCCATTCTTAGACTTTATACTTGGGTGTGGTCACTTCGGGCTGTTTGCAGGGTTGCCACCTATCTCAATTATTTTTTTAATATTGAGCCAGATATGCCAATATCGGTATCAAATTAAAGGTATTTTCGACCATATTCCAAATAAGATATTCTCAGGCATGATTTCCACCCAGGGTTGCCACCTTAGACCATTTTATTTATTACTTCGTATATCCATCAATATATCGGGAGTGGCTGAAGCTGATTTGTTTCACAATTGGGCGTTTATGTAGATCGTATGCTTCATTCTTAGGCTTTCTTCATGGGTGTTGCCACTTCGGGCTATTTACAGCGTTGCCACCTATAGCTTTTTTTTAAAATATTGAGTAAGATACGCCAATATGGGTATCAAATTTAAGGTATTTTCGGTCGTATTCCTACTAAGATGTTTTCGGGTAGGGTTGCCACCTAACGAGAATTTATTTATTACTTCTTTTGTATATCTTCCAAAATCACGGTACTAGAACCTATTTTTGTTTGTTTCAAAACCATCTAAAATAATGTGAAATATCAAAGCAATAACTTACACGTGCCCAAATCGTCCCACGAGCAGCAACCAAGCCAGCTGCCAATTAATTTTAAATGCCTCACTTGACTTATTAACATTTTGTTTGCTAAACGTAGATACAAACAATCATGCAAATCGTTTGCAAATCAGCGCCACAACAAAGCTATGCATTTGAAATGTGTTGACAGAAGCTGTGTGATTAACTTTTTATTTAAATAAAAATAATTTTTTTTTCAGTGTACAAATTTTTTGCAAGATTTTTTTTTTTTAAATGCAAATTTTTCACTTCAACTTATTTTGAATTGTTGAAAAACTGCATCAATTGTCAAGTAATTTACTTTTCAATACATGAGCGGAGGAAAATAAAATGTTATTGTGAAAAAAGAAAAATTTAAATTAAATAAATATGGAGAGGCATGCAAAAAATGATTATCTTATTAAAATATTTAAAAGCAATCAAAGCTTTTTGGTGTCGTCAACAACCTTTTTGTTGATGGCATAAACATGCATTTGTAATACTCACATACGCATATATGTAGGTATATTAGGGTGCCAAAAGCAAAAAAATATAAAATATACTCTGCCGGACAACTTTGGGCGATCTCGGGAGATGAATAGAACACAAAAAGCGGGGACTCCTCTAAACTTTAAGCGTTTACTATATACCGCTTTTCCAAAATCTTTTTTAATAGCCTTAGTGCCAAAGAAAACAATAAAAAAACTCTCTTGTGCAACTTCGAGCGATTTCGGGCGATAAAATGAACACAGTTATCAAAGAATTGAAAACTTCCCCAAACCTCCAAATTTTCTTATTAAAAAATAAAAGAATTAAGAACATACAAACAAATATTGGGTAACTTCGGGCGATTTCGGGAGACACAAAACACAGAATATTTACGACTTTCATCAAATGCCAGGATTCTCTTGCCAAAAATCCTTTTAAGAGCCCGCGGGCCAAAGAGTAATAAACATATTCTCTCTTGGACAACTTTGGACGATTTTCAATGACTAAAAGAATACAACTAGCAAGAAATTAATAATTATTAACTCTTTCCGAATTTTTTTTTTTTAAAGTCCAAGAGTCAAAGAAAATAATACAAAGCGGGGCTCTCTTGGGCAACTTTGGGCGATTTTTAAAAGCCAAACGGCCACAATCATCAAAAAATGAAAGACTTCCCCCATGGCTCGAGACTTTTTACGATTTAAAAAAAAAATGAAAATAAATCCCTCAAAAAATCGTTTCAATAACCCGAGTGAACAGGAAATATACATTTTTGGGCAACTTTGGGCGTTTTCGGTAGATAAAAAGAACAGAACTAGAAAGAAATTAATGAATTTTCTAAATATCAAGGTTTTTGCTGTTTAGAAAGATACAGATATCAATCTTTCTGCAAAGGAAATAGTGCCATTATGTTCCTTGGGTAACTTTGGGCGATTTCGGCACAAAAAAGAACACAATGAGCAAACAAAAATTAATGATACTTTTTTCTAGAATGCTCGGTAGAGGTACTTTGTCTAAGATGAATTAGAAACAAACATTTTTTTAAGAGCCCGAGAGCAAAAAAAATTATAAAAATGTTCTCTCTTGTGCAACTTTGGGCGATTTTCAGAGACGAAAAGAACACAGGTAGAAAGAAATTAATAAGTCCTCTAAAATTCTAGATCTTAAGCATTTAAAAAT